>DWMZ01002026.1:0-14856 GCA_018249855.1 Eueides tales michaeli | reverse complement strand
ATATTAGAGACGCTCCGGAATTATTCGAGAAATTCGCACAAGATTACAACAAGCACTACAAGAATGAGGCTGACAGGACGGAGCATTATCACGCTTTCGTGAATACCTTACATAAAATAAATAGAGCGAACTCTGGGGACGGCTCTGATGTTTACGATATAAACCAGTTCGCAGATTATACGCCTGAAGAGTTGGAAAAAATGAAAGGGATTAAGCGTGAGTTCTATTAAATAGCTTTGTAATAAGTATATAGTATAATATTTCGTTAAGTTATAGTTATAGTAGATGCCGACCCCGCTAGGGATATAGCGCGAAGCTAAGTTATAGTATAATGTTGGTTCCGTCAGTAACGTCACAACGAGATCCCAATAGACTACAATATGATAAACCTGCTGGGGCGCAGGGGCATAGCGTGTGTCTGAAAACGTGACAGATTGTGGGATCGATCCCCACTCCAGGAAATTAAATACTTAATATTTTCAATTTAAATATTATTTTTTTTCACTTCCTCCCTCTGGCTGGCACTCAATACGCATTGCTTTAAATTCGGCAGAAAGTGGGGTGTCTTGTGTGGGATAAAGTGTGAAATTAAATAAGTTTTAGAGAAACGTTTTTTGTCTCGCGAAATCGGAAAAAGGTGACTTTAAAAATGATATTAATTAAACAAGTTTATTTCTGTTTTCAGCACATTAATTACAAGAAAATCCTGACCAGAGACAACGACTGTGTACTGTTAATGCTGTATTCTACGACACCTATAAGTTTATGTAGACTAAATAAATGATATCATTCGTTAATTTCTACATATTATTTAAAAACATAACTGTAATTCTAATCCATTTTTCATATTTAAAAAGTAATGTTTTAACATCGTTCGAAAAAAATTGTCAACTAAACATTTTATGAGCAATACAATATGTGAAAACCATCACTGATAATTTATTTATCTTTTTAATTAGCTTATAATATCTCATTTTTTTCTCAATTTTACGCTCAATCTTTAAGACTTCATGTATTCAAGTGGTGGGTATCAATACTGCTGTCTTATTACCAGAGCAAGGAAATGAATGTAGTTATTTCTGTCGAGTGGTCCTATAACCGCGCGCTTCACAGTCAAACGCTGTGTTTCTTCTTGGACAATTATTTAAATGCAAATTTTAAATTAAATATTTTTTAATTTACATAATTTGTCAGAAATATACCTATCTTACTTTATGATTAGTCATAAAGTAAGATAGGTATATTTCTGACAAATTATGTTGAGCATTTTAAATTCATGTTACATTAGCCATTCTGGATGAAATTACGTTGTGCCTATTTAAAAACCCTTAGCTTAAGATTTTTTACAAAAGTGTTAAGCAAACTTTAAAATTTTATAGTATTGCGAAACGGATAAACCTATTTCTTAAATAAAAAATAGACCCAGTATTTAATGATATTTTAGTATCGACGACCGGGTTCCCGGGTGCCCACCGAGATATATGCAGGATACAGCGTAAAATTAAAAATAATAGTATTTTTTTTATTTATCTTTTTATATAACAATCCAAATTTCATAAATGTTCATTATCTCGTTTACGCTTTACTCTTATTGGTTAATCTTTAGCACGCTGACAATGGCGACCGGAAATAATAACGACGTTATTATTATCTCTTGCTACGCAGTGTCTTAACACTATGTTCCCAAATTCCCTTCGCCAGGCCATATGTGGGAAAGGAAATAAAAGGTTACAATGACCTCGTAAACTACTATCAAAGTGTATTCGTAGATGAGGGTCTAACGTGACTTAAGTAAAATTTGTGGCACGAATAAGAAATCAAGAGTAATGTCTTTTCTGAGGTGTCACGGCTGCCGGCGCTCTACTTTACAGGGCGAGTGTAATAATGCCGACACTGCGGTCGAAATCCCTTGAGGAGAAGTCTTCATTATAATTAATTCAATTCTGTCAATAACATATAAAAACATCAGCACAAAATCATATATTTTCTGTTTTAATATGCAAAAATGTAATACTGAAATATTTCTAGTCTATCTTTTTTTTTTAATAAAAATGTAGTAAACAAGCAATGCGACAATATAGTTGTGTGCATTTGAACATAAAGTTATATTTTATTTGGAGCTAACATTTTAAACGACAAAGCGTGATTGGAATTGGTCGTATCGGGATTTGTTTTTTTCATTTATTCGTTTCGAAATAAAATAACAGAACAAAGCTTTAACTAAAGCTTTTGTCAGTTATTTTATTTATACTTTGCATTTGTTTGGAGTTATATAGTAACTTATACTCTTAGTGATGCGAACAAACGTAAGGCGGTCAACACACAATAATCCTCCGTCGTATTCCCATACAAAGTTTGTCAACGGGGCCATTAATGGCCCATTGCTTTTTCAGGGATCTTCAGTAATGGGAGAGCAATGGCAATTGTTAATGGCCCATTACTGAATAACTGCTGGATGATAACCTCGGGCCATTAATGGCATTGGACTATTGGCCAACTGCTGTCAAAAGTTACTAAGTCGTTAATGGCATGGACTATTGGCCAACTGCTATAGAAAGTTACTGGGCCGTTAATGGCAATAAGCAATGGACCAATAGTTCAATTAAGTTATCGGTCTATTAATTAGGTTATCAGCAATAAGCCAAAAATACTTAGATTCCTTAACCCATCAATGGAAACTAGTAATTGAACAATTAGCTTGAAAAGGTATAAATCCGTTAAAGGAAACCAGTAGTAGGCTAAATATTGTAAAAAAAAAGTGAAACTATTATTACAATACTTTATTCTTTCAATACAATACTTAATTCTCATTATTTAGAAAGCAAAAATTTAATTTATTTATATCTTAAATTGATAAGGAGCGCTGTTTCCTCCCATGCTCTCGGTCTTTGCATCCTGAAAGCCATCGGCCTACTTTACCCGCAAAATTTTTGCATTCTTCAGAATCTCCAAATTTTTCTATCACAACATCTAAAATGAATAAAGTAAATTATCAATAAAATTATATTTAACCAAATATTTTGAAATGAAAGGATTAGAACTAGAAGAATAAGAAGTAGAAAACAAATAATAACATTATTTTCATAAGTATTTTCATAAGAGTATAAGAAAATGTTCTTGACAAAAAAAATATTTTCTAGTCATTCATATTTATTTAGCTCTAACCTTTTTAATGTATTATTAAAATAAAAGAATTTTTGCAATACCTTTCATGCATTGAAAAGTTTGGGTGCTGCTAAAATTTAGTTTTCCTACCCCTTTCATCACTTTTCCTGTACCCGAGTAATGCTCCTCAACATCTTTACTTAGTAAGCTAGTCGCCATTTTACCGATACAGCCTCTAACGGTGGTTTCTCCATAAACTTTAACCCGAAACAATGTAAGCTAAGAACAAATATAAAAAAAATAAAGTGCAATAAATATCATATCAGGAAACCTCATAAATTAATACATAAATTATAAAATTTACCAATGCGCTTTTTTTTGCCTCATCATTTTTTAACTCTTCATCAAGTTTTTGAAATTCTTCTCGAGTCTTTAGAGGGAGTGCAACACTTAGTTTTGTAACTGCATCTGACACAGTTTGTTGAGACGTTAAATTAGCTGTTGAATTAGTATTATTGATTAAGGTGTTTTTAATTTCTTCAAAGTATTTTCTGATATCATATTGGAGACTTTTCTTCTCACTAGTAAGAAAACGATGAAGTTGCATTGTCTGATCGTCAATTTTTTTGTTAATAAAATTTTTCAATGAATCTAAAAAATAAAAATAAAAGTGCTTTAAAATAGTTATTACAAATAAAATTAATTTAATTAAAGCTTGAACTCACCGAAATCAAATACATTATTTTCTTCAAAAATTGGTGTCAACTCATTATCAGGTATCTCTTCTGTAAAATAAATTCATTATGTATTCAATTACAATTAATTATGAATCTGATTAATTAGTCAGACTTGCAAAAATTTCTAATTTTATTTGATTAATGTATAATTTAGTCAGTGATTCCTTTTCTATTATCAATATATCTTTAAATTTTCAGTTTACAAAAAAATATCAATTTATTCAATTTTTATTATTAGTCAAAAATGCCATTATCAGCTAACTTTATATAAATTATTAATTACTAACTAGAAAAATATTAAATATTACCCTTATATAAGTTGTTAATTGTAAATAACTATTAATAAAAGTTGTTTTTTTAATAGAATTATTATTATTATGATTATTTAATTCCAACATCTTTTCATTTAATAATAAAAATTGAATTTATATTTTATAGGTAAAGATATTTTAATGAAATATTTAAAACTACTTAATAAATTTAAAAAATATTAATAAAAAAAATGCAATTTTCTAATCTGTAGAAATACAAATAATGAGGTTTTTGAATATTTATGAAATAATTTTACTATTTTTTGATTACTTACGTTGATCTTTCTCACTTGACGTTAAAGAACTTGTCATCAAAGACGGCACTGTGCGTAGCTCTTTGGAAACCGTTTTGCGAGACAATATTGTTGGTGTGATGACTTGATTGCTTTCATCATCAGTACTTCGAATATCAGTTGTTTTGAAAGCACGTTTTAAACGTCTTTTTCCTTTTGAGTAACTATCTATTTGAATAAATAAAAAAAAAGTACTATTAACTGTATAATAAAGAACTTGTTTTAAGTGAAGTATAGAAAATAAATAAACAACTTACTTGCAAAAGTTAAAATGTTGACGGAGAATTTCTGCCAATTTTCATGAGCGTCAGTCAAATCCTGAGTAAGTTTATTTACCTTATCATAATCATTCTCTGATGGATATTGACAAAATAGTTCATCGTCTTCTTTTGTTATCCACTTGGACGGTACAAGATCTATGGCTTTTGTAGTACCTGAATTTTCGAGAAATTCAACTACTGCGTACATATTGGTTTCATCAACCTCATGCGTCTGTTGTATTAAATTTAGTGATTAAAACAATTTTTATAAAATCACAATGCCAAAAGGACTAATCATCGACAGGCAACACGCAATTCTGAGATGTATATTAACCTAAAATACTAGCGTCTCTCACACAAAGACAGAAAAGCCGCGTTAAGTGACGTTACGTAACAACCTATATTTACAACTATGTACAATTTTTTTCAATATTTGTAATTTAATTTATATATGAAGTAGTGATATTACAATAATTTTACCATTATTTTTCAGTAAAATGCACTTATTTTTAATTAGTTTCGTTGGAAATAACTCTTGTAAATCAGAAAATTTTTCCCCCGTAAAAACACCTACGTCAGTTGAGGCAGTTGGGTATTCAAACAGTGTACCAACATTAATCATTTGACGACCAAGTATATATATATTCTCAATTTTAGGATTTTTTTCTTTTTTTTTAATTAACAATAATTTGTCAATCTCAACAATCGTATTATTTTCTAATACTATAATGTTATCTGGTTTTGTGGAACTTAAATAGGCATTGTTAATGAATACACTCGCAACGATCACGTATTTTATTTCTTCATAAATAAAATCACCGGAAGTTTTATCGATAACACATTTTTTAATTATGTTTTGTTTCTGTATTTTTAGCTTTTCTTCGTATTCTAACTCAGACAGTCTATTTAAAATTTGCGTTAAAGGTTTATACGGGGATTTAACGAGTTTTTTGATTTTTCCAATGTAGTTCTCGCCCCAAAATGCAGATATATCACTCAGTGGTAAATTTAAATTAAATGCATCATCAGGAAGATGAATTAAATTGTGATGATTTAGAGTTTGTGAATTTTCACTGTACAGTGACGGTAGCAAAAAAAAAAATTTTCTCAATAACTGTCTAGCATAATCATTATATTTTATCATTAATTCTTTGCTATGTAAGATTCGACAGGCTACGAAAATCAGTAAAAAATGTTCGTATAATTGTGTTGGTAAAATATTTTTAAGCACAACTGGTCCACAATACAATAACACGAAGCGATATTGTGTAGCTTTCCATTTTGCTAAATCAATAATATCGAATTTTTTACGTTGAAATTCGAATGGCACGAATGGAGTTAAGGATAAAAAATTTAACCGAAGACGTTTCACTTCCGATAGTCGTAAACGTGCTTGATTTTTCCGCAAAATCCAAGATTCCAATAGATTTTTCATTACACCCAAATGAAGTAAATGCATTGAATCTAAAACTATATGATTTACTGGATCGAATTTGGGCAACTTCGTAAGACAGGATTTTACATTATCTTTGTGGTGCTCAGCTTGTGTTTTTTTTTTTAAAGATTTCTTGGTGCGAAGCGCACAGTCCATTTCAGGATAAACTCTTTTTTTTTTCGTTTTTCGCCGACAGATATTCCTTTTGTTATACATCTCTCACATGCATAAAAGGTACCTGCGGCTTTACAACATTTTATGTAAGTTCTTGCTTGAGAGTCTGCGATGATAGCAATTAATTTAAAATTATATTTTTTTTCTTCAATAGTAACACCTGATTTTATTAATTTTTTACATTCTTCAACAAAATCTGAAAGATATTCGTTGACATCAGCAGGCTTAGTGTCTCCACAATAAATCCCAGCAATGAATGGATGCGTGATATAATTGTTATTAAATACTTTTACAGTAATTGGCCACACTTGAATTTGCGAGTTTTTGTATATCGGCATGCCATCAATGTGAACCATTATTTCAATGGTGTTTTCAGTAAATATTTTAGGAGAAATAATTTTTTTGAGTCCATTTTCTACACCTAAATATTTATAGTCACAATCAGAACCTTTAAGGCTTAAAATCGATTGGTACACATGATGTTGTTTGGTCTGCAGTAATGCCTGGGCTGTTTTGGGTAAGGTTTGATGGCCTTCCTCTGGTAATAAAACTAATAACTCAGAAATCACATTTAATTGCAAACTATTTAAATTTTTTAATGCCCACTGCCTAAGTTTGTCTATTAAAATAATATTTTTATCTGCATTTTCGTCGATAATACTCTCATTGTCCGTATCATTGCTTGAATCACTGTCTTCATCACTAATTTCACTATTATTACTATCATTATTATAATTATCATCATCATGTCGACACTCAGTTTGAATTATCACACTATCACTATCAGTAATATTTTCAACGATTGAAGATTTATCGCTTTGTTGCTCACTATTTTCACGATCTTCATTATTTACAAAATTTACACTACTATTAGCAAGTTTTTTCATAAATCTAAACTTTTTAACACGTTCATACGCTTTTGACATTGTTTATGAAATTATTTTTAACTTTGATATTTAATAAAATTTTGGATTGCAAATAGTCTCCAACGTAAGTGAAAAACAATAATAGACAGTATTAATATATATTAATATACAGTCAGCTGATTATAAATCTATTGCGCATGTGCAACAGATTATTCAGTAGCGACGCTTGGTCGAATTAGGAATGTGAAAAAATAATTGATTTTCATATTAATCGATTTGTAAAAATCGATTTTTAAGAAATCAATTGCATTAATTACTCACTCTTTTATTTTTTGTATAAGAAAGTTTTTTTTTATATTTCAGTTTTGAGACTGACTGGTAGTCACGTGATACTTTGTATTAATCGTTTTGATTTATATACATTTCAATAAAATTTTAAATAGTGCTAAAATTAGTAGCATTAATTTTATTCATTTTAATCAAATTTATTTTCTGAATAAGAAAATAAAAAAAAAATATTAGTATACAATGGACATTTCAGATTCTCATAAACATTTTAAATAGTGTAACCTTTGATATAATCGTTTCACTTGAAAAAATTGATCTCTGAATCGATTCGAATCTGATGTACTAGAATCGATTCTCGATGAAATCAAGCATCAAAAGATCGATTTTCAATTAATCGCGATTTTCTTCTAGCGTTCTTAATATAGACACAGAGCATTATTGATGATAATTTAGCGTTAATACAAGTAATGTAGGAATTGTAGGAAACTATTAGACAGTTTGTCTGCCCTAAATAATTTATTTAAGGCTAAAAAGAACAATAATACGAAAAAATGCAAACTGCGACTTAGATTAATTTCTCGTTAAATCACTAAATATTTATTAAATTAAAACAATTCTACACTAACACAATACTGTTTATTCGTCGGAAAATGGCCATAGTGTGTACTTTAAAATATAATATTGTAAATATTATATTTTAAAGTACACACAATGGCCGTTTTCCGCATTGTCCAAACAGAAATAACGACGTTTCAACTGCTAACATGGGGTCCGATTTAGTGTGCGTGCGAACGTCTGTCAACAGTATTAATAATTCGGCCAACTTGTAAGAGTGCTTACGGATTCAACAAGTTAAACATAACCGAACATAGCATTTTTTGATATAAACATGAGTGAAGTATGTGGTGTAGCGATGAAGATGGTAAAATGCTTTTATTACAAGCATTTTTCGTAATCGAGGAAAGTGACGACAGTAACATTGAAGTGGAACGTCAAAATAACGTCTATGCTCACGATACTGACGTTCCGACCCGTCAGTACTGTAAGCATTAGTCAAGACACATGTTTAACTTGTTGAAGTCGTGAGCACACTCACAAGGGGTCCGAATTATTAATACAGCTGACAGATATTGGTGCGCTCACTAAATCGAACCCCACGTTAGCTGTTGAAACGTCATTTCTTCTGTTTTGATAATTCAGAAAACGGCCTTAGATTACCAGTGTCAGTAGTGATAACTTTTTATTTTTATTAGTATGTAACTTCATCATCTATAATAACATTCGAAAGCGTTCATAAATCGTCCGAGAAATATCTGTCAAAAATATAACCTCAAAATTCAAAAGATTTTTGTGTTTTATACGCATAGGGCACACTCGGAGCGCCATAATTAAAGAACTGAACTGAACTGTGTTTTATACGATTCTCTGAAGTGTTCGTTAATTATATTGCGTTCAGTCGAATGTATACGTCATTTAGAACATCATAAATATTTTTTTGTAACGAACAGTCTTGAGGCCAACAATTTATGGGCGAGGAACAATGTCCTTTGATAAATATACAAAATTTGATGAATTTGAAAATTCATCATATTTTAACAAATTTTAATACATTTTCAAATTTTGATAAATTTTTAAATTTTTATATATTTTTTAACTTTGAACAAATTTTCTAATTTTGTAAATTGTGATAAATTTTGATAAATATTAATAATTTTTCAAATTTTCGATGAATTTTCAATTTTATTTAATTTTGATAAATTCTTATTACTGGCGCGAGGTTATTATCCGGTCATGATTGATTAATGGGCCGTTACAAGTTGCCAGTGCTTGGTCGAAAGTTAATTGCCAGACATCGGCCGATCATCCGGTATTGAATACGTGTCGCCTATGTGGAGAATAGACTTGGGCCAGCAATCAGCCAGATATGGCCCGTTAAAAAACTCCCGCAATTGGCCCAGCGTTGACAGCCAAGTATCGGCCGATAAACGGGATTTTTTCCAGCAACGGCGACTTTGTATGGGTTGTGCGTTGAAATTAAAGGCAAGGTTATTTTTATTTATAAGTATATATACAACTGTTGTCATCGTTTACATGCGCAATCAATTACGAAATCATAATATGTCATTAGGTTTAGTATGAGCTCTACTTGAGTTGAGTGGCAGAACTTAATGGCGCCTTTTTCCTTGTTACTAAGGCAAATAAATTAGAATATTAAATTAAATTTCCTAGCAGCGTATCAGAATTTATATAAATGCTTAAAAACAATTTAATGCATACTTTACGGCTGTTGGTATCGGTGGAAAGTGGGGAACTGGAGTGCCTTAATAGGAAAAGAAGGACTAATACAATCATCTCACTACCTACCCTGCTATGTGCGGGATACAGCGTGAAGGCTAAAAAGTCTTAAAACTAATGTCTAAAAAGGCGAAGACGACAGAATGTCAGATATTTAATTAAATATTTTGCCAATAAATATTCATAGCACCATGTATAGTGACATCATATTCACGTTAGCAAAGCTATGAACTAATTGCGTATTGGACGCTACGGGCTCGTTGACGACAGTTTTTTTTATTAAAGCTTACTATTATAAAATGAAAATATTTAAATATAAACGAATTTAAGCTACTGCCACAATATTTTTTTACTGAACTTTATATGTGTTTTAATTTTTTCATAATTCTTTGACGCGTTAATTTAAACTATCATTCCGGCAGTGAAATAGTTTTGATTTAAATCATACATTTAGTGGTTTTTGGGATTTTTTGTATAGATTGCTTAAATTTTATGATTTGCTGATCATAGTTCAGTTAATGGAGATATCAATTATGCTAACGGCTTTATATCTAAAAGTCATTTTCATGATTGCAACAAACGTATGATATTTACGCAAACAAAGATACTCCAGTACTGAACAAACATATAAAATAATAAAACATAAACTGAATTTAAAAGCTATTTAAAAACGAAAGCTTCTTGCTTGAGAACAATTATTGAGTGGCATAACTTAAAATAACTATATACCTCACGCAATCTGTATCAAAGGCGTGCAGTCTATATCATTGTAACATAAGCTTCTGACCATCGACAAAAATATAATTCAGTGTCAGTAAAAATAATAAGACTAAAAGAATAGATAATTAGAAATGATAGAGCTAAAAAATAGTCTACGAAACTACTTTATTATTTTGATAGTTATCACAAAACGTTAAATAAAAGTTTTTTTTGTAAATATATACTATCTTGTTTTTAATTGTTCAATTGTTAAAAGTCAAAAAAATATGTCGGGAGATCTTATAGAGTTCTATATATTTTCTTTATGAAGGTAATATAAATGAAATACATTGCTATGTGTAAACAAAATCATTAATTTTTATTAAAATTAGTTTCGGAAGTCTCACGGAAATTATAAGTACTAGTCATATCATAATTTGCCTTAGTAAAAGAATATCTATTAGAAAAGGGAGAATTACTCCTGCAAAGAAAATAATAACATATATTTTTCGAAACGTAGGTATTATGTTACTTTCACGTGCCAATACAAACTTCTTACATATGCTTTGGTAAACATCCAGATAAATTATTTGCTGATTTCTTTGTCAATTTCGTTAAGCAATTCTCGTTATTGAGTAAGTTTCAGAGATATAAAGTTCTGGTTTTTTTTATTTGTAATTAGTACAATTTATGATCAAATGAGCTTTGAACATGTAAATATGTATTATATTAAGGTCTATCATGGTACAAAGACACAAGCGCTTGATTGTAAACGTGACAGGTTCTGGGTTCGATACCCACTCAAGGAAATGAAACATTTAATATTTTCAATTTGAATATTTAATATTTTCGTTTCGTCGTTTTGGTAAACAGGTAAAGCGCGGCGTTGAGTTCCGCCACTCAACACGCAATGCCAAGTTCAGTGGAAAGTAGGAAATGGAACGGAGTGTCTTAACAAGTTCCCCCTGCCTACTCTGCCAACTCTGGGCGCCGAACCTTAGGTAAAATTACCGTCGTGTGAGATGACACTTCTCTTCAGCAGATTTTTGTAGACCTCTTGTGATAGCTTTTGCTAACATAGGAACATTTATTGTCGTGTAGCACGTAGTCTACCCTCCGGTAAGAAGGATAAGTATGCTATCATGCCAAAATAATCCTTCGAGATTTGTTAATTTATCCTAATATTAATGTTCAATACAAATATATAAAAGTAAATCATTTTTAACTAAGTTACACTAAGTTATAGAAATACTTTTCGACGTTTTAACTTTGCTCTCGCAAGAAAAATGAATGAGCGGTCATATAACAGAAGGGGCTACTAGATGAAAGATTGTACAGGTAGAGTAAACTAGTCATGATTGATTTTAACTACCCTCGAGTTGTCTTTAAAATTGTGAATGCTACCTTGTAAGTTAGGGTTTTCTACGTATTTAATATATCTTCGAATGAAACGACAAAATAATATAATTTATGTCTCACTTTTATAGGCTAGGCTTGGATTGGTAAAACTTTATTTCATTTTCCATACACTATACAAATCGGATAGAAGAAGAATTTTGTATCCTTCTAGGCATTTCGCAACATCTACAAATCTTCTATTCTAAGAGTTGATTAAGAAATAAACATAATTTTAGTTTTTTTCTTAAAATATTTAGGGCCCCCACTTATAACAATTCAGTCATACAGTATATATTCGTAATTGTTTTTTAATCCACGAGCGCGTCTTTGTTAAATATTTATATTAAATTTATATTTTAGTTAAATATTTATAGTTAACGTGTACAGCTTATGTTTTTCAATGTTAGTATATTTCTGAAATATATTTGTTAGAACACATACAATAATCTTTCAGGTAAGACCAGGTACTTGTAAGATATAAATTCAGACTCCATCTCTTTTTACCATAGAGAAATTCAGTAACAAATTAAAGATCTTTTTTAGTACAAACGACCAGTTTTTAAATTTTATTAAAAGGATAATATTGAATAACCTATTAGCTGTGTGCTGTGTGAGTATTCTTTATTTTAAAAAATATCATTGATTACACTCTACAGTAAAATGTTTGATGAAGTATGATGTGTATTTATACTTCATCAGGCTCTCAAAGGCAGCAGTGGTTTCCAATTACGATACTCGTTGCAATTATGTTCTGGAAGGGTAAATATTTATGATATCGATTTCGAATATTTAAAAGACAAAATTCACTTATAAATGAAATGCAATTTAAAGGTTACAGTAAAACAGATAGGACTTGATACTTCAAGTTTTGCCGCAACGTTGTAATTTTTTTATTATTATCTTAAAGATATAGAGAGACTCTTATGGAATATCTTTTTTATTTGTTTTTCACAATAAAATATATGCATAGTTGCTGGTGTATTATATATGGTGTTTTCAATGTAATTGTACAAGGCGGATGGGTGGACTTTTTTTTCAGAACTTTTAAATGTGTTAAATTTTATATTATCGTATTTTTTTATCGCGTTGTGTTGTATTAATAAATATTTTAAATTTAGGTTTTGACACAAAAGTTGTCAAAGTGCAATAAAATATATCTCTTGTGATTACCTTCTCAGGGGTATTTCATTGTCCGATAGTAATACTGCAGGCTATTATATTATATCATGGAGCAAGAATTTTATGTTAAAAAAAATATATATTTATATTATATTATTTCCTTTAGATAAGTCTAATCTTTTGTGTAACATATAAAAGAAAATTAATAGTTTTCATAGTTTGAAAATTTCATCTCTAAATTTAAAAACATATAATAATATCGAATAAATTAAAGCGGCGGTGGTTCCTTGGCACTTACATATATCTTTGTTTGGATAAAAAGTGTTAATTGAAGGAATCAAATTCTCTATGCCTGTTTCGTGATATATGCTTGCTCTATACAATAAATCCAGCGTATTCATTTCTTTTAATGAAAAAATAATTGTTCATTATTAATCGAATGAAATCATTTTCTTTATGTGAAGCATTCTCGAAAAGGAAGTTTCTGTAAAATTCGTTCAGCTTAATATTTTATTGGATTATTAGCTTTTGACAGCAATATAGACAATCATGAGTGATAATAGATTTTTGCTCTTAGTAAGATGAGGGGGGTAACGTGAAAATATTTATTCACTTATTCAGATTCACTTTTTATCCCGCATGGCAGGCAAATGGAACTTGGGAACGTAGTATTAACTCACTTCGTTCCGTTCGCTACTTTTTGCGGTAATTGGCGAAACCCAACGCCGCATTTTGCCTTATTGCCCGAGCGAAGAAATGAAAATATTAAATATTTAAATTAAAAAAATTAAATATACCATTTCCTCGAGTTTGAATTGAATTCATAACCTGTCGCGTTTACAGTCACATGCCCCTGTGCCATGACAGAAGATGCCTCTAAAAATATTTAATAGTTAAATAAAAAATAGTGAAATTAATTACAATTTATTATAAACAGCATACAGAATTAATAGATTCTTATGCAATCATGGCATCACTAAATCTTCAGAACTCGTTTATCGAACTTTATCAAAGTACTTCCCGAGGTCTGATTCCAACTGCATTTGGCAGAGCTCTCGTTCTAGCCGTCTATGATTTAAATGATAAAATTCATAACTAGGCTATGATAGGAACTCGGCAGATATGCCTTTGACAATCCAACTAATGGTGTTAGGGCTAAAGGACTTCATTATTAAAAAAATGTGCCGTCAACGTGAGCACAAAATATTTAAAAGGATATTTATAAACATTAAGTCATTAAATAATAGCAAAAATAGGGATATAATGAAACTATTGACAACTCCTAATACAATCATAGAAATTAGACAATTGTAAATATATATATTTTTTATTATCAACATGATAAGTATTAACAAAAGTAAAGTAAGGAACATCTATGCTTGTATAAAATTATGTGAGTAATTTTCCGTTCATATAATCTCTATTGTGACAGAAAATAATATATTTTCATAAGAACATTATACAAATTATTTATTATATATTGTTTAAATAACTTATCGTAAACAATTTTTTGCAGGTGGTAACAAATTTTAAAAGCTACGTTGAGCGGAAACTCACTGAAGGTAATGGAAACACCGATTAAAGTAACGACTCCTTGTCTCTACGGCTATTTCTTTCAGCTGTTTAAATATTACACATTTCCATAATACTGAAGGTGTAATGGCATTATCTCGGAATATCATGCACTGTTATATAAATAATATAAAGATAAGAAACGTGTGTTATTGATAAACTATAGTACTTACCACATTGTCATACATGTACATATAATCGTATTAACATAACCGACACAAATCAGTAAAATATGTATATATTTTATTTTATTATAAATGGTGACAATAGCGACAAAAAAAGTACCTAGTAATGGGTACAAAGC
>DWMZ01002025.1:0-14857 GCA_018249855.1 Eueides tales michaeli | reverse complement strand
TTCCCATCTTCGAGTAATCTGAGGAACGTACGTATTAAGAACCTCCTCCTTTTTTGCAGTCGGTTGATAAAATGAGATGATAGTCAGTTACAGATCTCCCGATTGCGTTAACGAAAAAACCGCATCTATGCCTTTCAAATTTGAGGGGTGCCCTCGATTTCTCCAGGATTCCATCATCAGATCCTGATCTCCTTACCATGGGACCAATTGTGAAATATACCCTCTCGAACAAAAAAAAGAATTTTGAAAATCGGTCCACCCATCTTCGAATAATCGGGGAACATACTTAAAAAGAACCTCCTTTTTTATGTCGGTTAAAAATCCCTATAAATTTTAACTTATTATGTTATTCTGATATCGAAGCTATATTACTGCAAAGTTTCATGAAAATCCTTTCAGTAATATTTGCGTGAAAGAGTAACAAACATACACACATCTGTACAAACTTTCGCATTTGTAATATTAGTAAGATTTCCATTCTTGTTGGTAACGTGGCAAATCACGGCGTTTAGTTCCGCCACGCAACACGCTATGCCTCCAGAATTCGGTGGAAAGTAAGGAATAGTAGCGTCTTGTTCTAGAAGTAACAGAGTATTCTAACACTTGGTTCCCATGTACCCTTTGTGTACCATTCTATGTACAACATACAGCGTGAAACTGATATAAAATTTAAAGAAAAAAAATCTTTATAAAGATCTTATAGATCTTATAGATATTTATTTTGTATTACTGTAGAATGTGATAGCGTTTGACTTTTAACATAATTAGTGTGGATTCAATCCCCACTCAGACAAATTATTATATTATTCTCGTATAAAAGAATAACAAAAGGAAATTTGAAGCTTAAACATTGCGTTTAACTGAAATCTTTTTTCGGAATACTGTAGATTAATAAGCAAAATTATATAATAAAAAGATATATGATATAGTACATACAAATAATATTTCATATATTAAAAAGAAAGCTCACAACAATCATAACTCTCTTCTGTGTTACGATGTTCTCTCTCACTCACTCAGCTTCACATGGCAGGGTAGGCAGAGGGAACATGAGAACATAGAGTTAAGACACTCCGTTCTGTTCTCCACATTCCGCCGAATTTGAGGTATTGTGTGTTAAGTGGCAGAATTGAACACCGCTCTTTGCCTTGTTATCAAAGCTAAGAAACGAAATCAATAAATATTTCATTTATTCGAATGGGAGTCGAATTCACAACCTGTCGAATTACAGTCACATGCTTGTGCCCCTGCGCCACGACAGGCTTCACGATGTCCTCTATCTGTGAATATGTACTAACTCTTAAACTTGGCTCCCATTCAAATAAAATCGTTTAATAATAGTGAAAAACCGATACCATAACAAAGTAAATATAAAATAAATTTTAAATTAAGACGTATAAATAAGTTAAGTTCAAAAATTTTAAAAAGCTTCTCGTAACGTAGCAGTGCAGTGTAAAGCTGCGGCGTTGAATTCCGCCACTCAACACAGAGTCTCAGTTCAAAGTTACAGTATTATTACAGTTTTTAGAAGAAATCATTTTCAAACCAGCGTTAAAAAAGGCCGGATAGAAAAACTCAATTACAAACAACTTAATTTAAGCTATATTTAAATAATAATGTAATAAGTAGGTAGCTTAACGCCGCACCCTATTTAATGCTATACAATAAATATAATCATATGGTGTTTGGTCAGATGCCAAACAGGTTCAGATCATTGACCTATGAATTAGATTACTTATAAGTTACTGTGACAAGAATGTTCTAAGCGATTTTATCGGACTTGTAATAAATTAAATAAGTTGTATATTAGGCACGTACTTACGTAGAATATTGTAGGTGAATATTGTTTTTCTTTTTTTTATTTATTACTTTTGTTATAATTCTTATATTTTTTTTAAAGTTCAGAATGAAAAAGGGTAAAACGGGACCCTATTACTAAGGTTCCCCTAACTCTCTGTCACCGGACTGTAGCTCGTAACCGCTGTAATTGATCAATTGTAATTTACACAAATTATTCGTTTTTGTTGCAGCTTTGAAAACAAATACTAAAAAATATAATGTAATAAATAAAATATATGAAAAAATATAATATAATATATATAATACAATAAATAAAGGGCTTCCATAAGACAAACATTATTGCCGTTTTAAGTCAGATTGGCACAAGCCGACATTTTTTTGTTCTGGGTAGACTCAAGAGAGATTATTCTTTTTTTTCTACCCGATTTTGAGATATAAGGGTGTTAAGAGTGGCTGAATTCTATGTTTCCCCATTGATTTGTCTTGATAAAGCATAGTTATAAAATAAAATAATTGTTTTTAGCGTGTATGTACACATGTCATTGTTGTGTTTTTTGTTCAATTTATATAATTAAAATAGATATAAATTAAAATGGTTTTTCATATTTAATTTAACCTTTTTATTGGCGAATATTTTCGATATCTTTATATTACAAAGTAAATTTTACAACGTCAATTTACAAGCTGTTTTATATATTCTTTTTCATTTAATGATATGAAATATATTTTTTTCGCTAGTCACTTTATTTTGTTTTCAGCAGTGATGTCACCCTGATTAAGGCCTTGCCTTTAAACACTTTGTCGAGCTAAATATTTTAAATTGACGTATCCATTTATTTTTTAATCGATTTAAATATAAAATATAATAGTGAAAACTGCATTTGAACATTTTCAGCCGTTTCTGAGATTAGCGCGTACTAACGCACAGACAAATCGATAAACAGACAAACAGACAAAAAATTTATCATTACAATTTTTGGGCCGTTTTACATTAATAAAAGTAAACTATAATTTTTTTTTATATATTTTCTATGTACAGACAGTAATTGGTTACAGATACATGTATAATTTAATCTTCGACTGCTTCCAAGAGACATAGGTCCTAGTCTCGCTTATGGTAGTTTTTAATTAGGTTTTTAAATACATTTTTTAAGTATATTTCACATTTAAAAAGATAAAAAAAGTTTTCAATTCATTACAATAAATTCGATAATTATTACTATAAAATATGATTTCTATCTAGTTGACATTCCGTACTCCGACACTAACCGCAGGTGCTAATCTTTGTCGTTTAAGGTAAGCCGCGTCTTTAACCTAATAACAGTCATAACTTAAATAAAATTTATAGAGAAATTTCTGAAGAGAGAAATTGTTTTTTTTTATCATACTGAAAACAGCTGCTGGGAAGAAGTTCCATAGCTAATAAAGCAGAAAGTGGGATAGTGTCCTAAACGGAACGGAGTGTCTTATCACTTGATTTCCAAAATTGTTCTGCCTATCCTGCTATATACGGGATACAGCGTGAAGCTCAGTAAAAAGGTAAAAATAATCCGCACTATACGACAACATCAAGCTTTGTCTATCAATTTGACCACCATTACAATAATGATGATAATTTAATAGCGAAAACAGGCATGTCCAATTTAACGAAATTATACCATTTAATGGCAATCTACTTACATATTTATAGAGCTGTCGACATTATCTTACGAACTGAGTGGAAAAGCTTAAATGCAAATATATAAGGCTGTTTCTTTCATAGTGGTTTTTAATTTTTAGGTTAACCAGGTGATGTTGGATGAAAACGTCTGGTTTCTCTCACTAATTCAGCTTCACGCTGTATCCCGCACATGGCAGGGTAGACAGAGGAAACTCAGGAACATAGTGTTCTGTTCCCCACTTTTGTAGAATTTGAGGCACTGCGTGTTGAATGGCGGTACTCAACACCGAACGTCTGGTTTTTCCTTAATAAGTTGTATAAATAATCAGGGGAAGTCATCATTGTACAGTGGAACAGCATTAGCTAATTATAATAAAATGTTTTCATTTCTTCGCTGGCAAAGCGCGACGTTGAACTCCGTCTCACAACATATATTAACACTAAGTTCCCAAATTTCTTCTGCCTACCCATCTATATATTGATGGCCGGGGGTTCAATTTCAACTTGGGGGAATAATTGCTCTCAATACATAATACATTGAATTCAAGAAACAATAACTGAGTGTTTGGACGAAAAATTCTCTAGTGTTTCCTATTTATATAGTGGTAAGCTGATAATAAATGTATGAAAGTTGAAAAAAACTGGTCAAGTGCGAGTCAAAACAGCCAATTTGCTGCCGCCGGTGCGATCGATCAACATCTGTATTATAATTATTAGTAAATATTAGATATAAACAAATAATTATTTTACTATATTTTATATTTACTAAGAAGAGAAGGTTTTCTGAGGCCTGTCGTGGCGCAGTGGCACAAGCGTAGGACTTTAAACACAGCTGACAAGCTGTGGATTTGATCCTCCTTCCTGGGAAATTATTTTCATTCTCTGATAACAAGGCGGCGTTGAGTTCCGCCACTCAATTACTAATGCCGCAAATTCAGCGAAAAGTGAGGAAGTTGTTGAGGAAGTTGTTGATATCATTACGTATGCACTGATTTGAATCATTTAGAGATTCACAAAGCATAATCTATCTGTAGTAACTATTATATGATATTGAGGCCCATCTTGGCGCAGACGTATGACTGTAAGCTCATGTTATTGGTTTAGTGCCCACTCAAAAAAATAAAATACTTAATGTTTTTGTTACCTCGCTCAAGTAACGAGGCAAAGCGCGGCCTTAATTGTCTCACCAGTTTTAATAAGGACGGAGTGTCGTAACACTAGGGTCCCAAATTCCTTCTGCCTATTGAGCTAGGTGCGGGATACGGCGTGAACCTAAGAAAATGTTATGTAATATGATAAATTATTATTGCCAATACCACACAGTAAATACAGTAATATAAAGCATTTGGGAATGAACGAGTCCGACTCAAAATGGTTTATATGAATGTTGTTTTATTTGTATAAATAACTATACTTCATATTTTTCTTATGAATCATTTTATTGCAAAAAAATTAATATTTTTTTACTAAATTACAGTGTATATATTTTTACTAAATTACAGTGTATAATACAGTTAGTCTTGATTTCATTCAGAATTATTTAAATGTTCACACATGATGTAAGGCGATGTTAAACTCTAACATCAACATGGTGTTTTCACGCTAGGATAAGACGAAGCACGGCGTTCATCTCTGACACTTAACAAGGTGTTGCTTTACGCGATACAGCGTGAAAATAAAAATAAAAAAAGAAACATCAATTTCTCGTATTCTAATAAAACATAACGTATAAAAATTAAATATTTAAACGTACTTGAATTTTTATTTCGCTATAAAATACTAAGCTATCCGTAATAAAGATTTGAGTCATAAAAGTATTAAGAAATAAATGGTAGCAAATTAACTTAAAAAAAAAATAACACACATTCAAAAGATCACAGTTCAACGACCTCTGATTATGACGAGATGAAATTATATCCGGCTAATGTTATTGAAACAAGCAATGTTACTTCGGCTCATCTATACTTATAATAAATGTGTAACCGATCACTGGAAAACTTTACATGGGAAATATATTAAATAAAAGTTAAAATGGACGTTAATTAATATAATATGGTCTAAACAGTGTTATTTTTTTTTATTTTTTGTCTGTCTGTATCTACGTTTGTACGCGCTAATTTTAGAAATACCTATCCAGATTTAAATGAAGTTTTCTATTTTATAATTTGGCATCCTTCCCTCAACATTTATAAGGTTATAAGCTTTTTAATTTTTTTAAATACTAAATTTACAAACGTATGAAAATTTGCTTCGTGTAAAATTTTTATACGTTTTTAATTTTAGTATTTTTCTTTCCTAAGTGTGGAATAACACTTTAAAAATAGTAAAAAAAAATCATTACTTAATAAAAAAATATAAACGTTTGTATGCGCTAATTTTAGAAATACCTACTCAGATTTAAATTGAGTTTTCACTTTTATATTTTGGCATCCTTCCCTCAACATTTATAAAGTTATAAACTTTTAAAATTTTTAAAATACTAAATTTAAAAAAGTATAAAAATTTACTTCGTTCAAATTTTTATATGTTTTTAAATTGAGTATTTTTCTTTCTTAAGTGTGGAATAACACTTTAAAATTAGTACAATGTTTTTTTTTTATTTTTCTATATATACGTTTGTATGCGCTAAGAGATATACCTATTCAGATTTAAATGAAGTTTTCACTTTTATATCTTGGCATCTCTCCCTCAACATTTATAAAGTTATAAAAGGTTATATTAATTTAAAATGTTACATTCGATAAAATTTCAACAAATTCTCCATTCATTTTGCTGAAATTTTAGTTTTCAAATGTATAAATATTATCTTATAAGTGATTTATTAGAACAAGAAAATAGTTGAAATTAGTATATAAAATAGTGTAATGCAAGCTAACGAGCCGCGGGCGAGTTTTTAATTAATAATATGTATGTTTGGTTTATATTGCTCAAGAATAAAATTATTTTCAACTTTTTAAAATGAAACTGTTAGTATTGGATTACCTCAATTACCATTAAAGTAAACTAAAATAATTTATAAACATTACTAGACTAAATCGTGGCGCAGTGACAGTATCAAACTTTGAACTTAATTGATCGTGAGTTCGATTCCTACGAAGGGAAGTTATGTTAATTCTCTCACACAGAAACAATAACGAGGTACCTAAGTCAAGTTTTAGTTAAGTTAAGTAAATGTCCCGAAAATGGGACGAAAAGTGGATAATTAATATCTTAACACTAGGTTCCCTGTGCTTTATGTGCCTTTGCTTTAAGAGCAGTGCTGTTTGATATTTTAAAGCAAAGAAAAAGAAAAGCACGAAAAACTCAAAGACACAAATTAATTCGAGTTTTCATCATCAATTAGTACAAAAATTTAAATACCTTGTACCGGACATGATAAACTAACGTCATGTTGTCGTCATTGAATATTTTACAAAAATGAGAAAATCATTTTTTTTTCAGTTTCACATTGTATCTTGGCGGTGCCAGAGTAGGCAGAGGAAACCTGGGAACCTAGTGTCATATCACTGCGTTCTTTTGCCCACTTTCCGCTGAATTCGAGGCATTGTAGCGGAAGTCAACGCCGCACTCTGCCTTGTTGAAATATACAAATATTTAATATTTAATTTCTCCGACTCGGCTTCGAACACACAATCTGTCTCATTTACAATCGTTAAATTACATTATTACCTTTTACAAATTTTTTAAAGTATATAATTTTATATTTTTAGAGTACTAATAAAAATCCTTGTAAAAATTGTGTTAATTTTGCTAAATACGAGCAAAATTGCTCATTAAACATCGAACAATTTATCGAAATTATTCTTAGCCGAGTAAGCGCAAATTTACGACGTCTGGAGTCCATTGAACAGGAAACTTGATAGAAATGGTATTTTTTCAAAATCAACATTGAAAAAGTGTTTGACTACAAGCACGAGGGTTCTGGGTTTGATTCCCACTTGGGAGAATGAATTATTTTCATTTTCTTGGTTTCGCAATTTACCAATCAATATTTCGAAAATTGATCGAAATTTTGACTTATTTTTCTGCTTTTTATGGAATATAGCATGAAATTAAGAAAAAATATATTTTCCTAGATTTATTTTAAGTATTTGGACATCGAACCTGCAACCGTCGCAATCACAACCATATACTACCTACTACGGCAAGATGTCCTCGTACATACTCATATTTTAATATTTAAAAGATAGAACACAAAAATACTTTACACTATCTATAGCAACTAAAATCAGTGCCCGTACCACTAGCTTTAACTATCATATAAGTATCTATAATAAACCTTTGTCAGTTTACAACGCTTACTCAGAATGAAGGGTACACTATCTTGATAGCGCAACATAATATTAATTCTACAGATATGTCATATTCTTGATAATGGTTGTGCTATGGAAATTTAATTATTTATTATATCTGTAGGTATTAAAAATAAAAGTGTATAAAAATTTCGAACGAAGCAGGATTTGAACCCGCGTCTCTCGGAAACCGTCCAAGAGCTCTGACCAACTAAGCCATACGTCCTTATCGAGCAATGTCGAAATTTTTCTACGCTTTTAAATTTAGTATTTTCTTTCATTAGTGTGGAATAACATTTTAAAAATATTAAAAATATTTCGGTAGGTCTTAGAATTTATGAATAGCTTGTTATAAATAGTTGTTATAAGCGTCTCTAAAAAACATGCTAATTGTTACTCGCGGCATAATATTTTATAGCAACTTCTAGTTTTATTTTATGATAATTTAATTATTTTTTCACTGTATCACGCACATAGTAGGATAGAGTCTCCGTTTCATTCCCCACTTTCTGCCAAATATGAAGCATTGTGGTCTTGACAGACGGCCAGACCAGCAACAAAGGGTTTGTACTTACGGACCACTAAGGCACGAAACTCCACAATTTATCTTCCGACGATGAGAGAAGGATTCAGGCTATTGGTGGCTACCGCCTCAGAATAAAATACTCTCTTCATAACAAGAAATTTTATTATTTATTTGATAAGTTAGAAGTGAGTTTGTCTTATGGTGGCACAGGTGCATAAGCGTGTGACTGTTAAAACGACAACTTATGGGTTCAACTCCCAGTCGAGGAAATGAAATATTTAATAGTTACAAATTAAACGCAAGGCGCGGCGTTGAGTTCCGCCACTCAACACGTAATGCCTCAAATTTGGCGGAACGGAAGTGAAACGGAGTGTCTTAACACTAGTTTCGCAAGTTCCCTCTGCCTACCCTCCCGTGAGCTGAATACAGCGTGAAGCTGAGTTAGCTGTATGCTGTACCATATATAAGAAGAAAGATATGACACTGCTCGCGGTCAAATATCTGACAAATTTTCAAACCATTACTTATAGAGTGGCGGAACTCAATCTCGCACTTTGTCTTGTTACCAAATTAAAAAAAATTAACTCCGATTAACTATTGCTTTACAGCCAGACTGTATATCACTGCAAAAAACATAACAGTACCATTTTTACATACGGAATAAAAATATCGAATGACTTTAAAATAAGATATACTTACATCTTACCCTATCTTATAAAATAGCCTGCGAACGGCTTATCTCACCACAAAAGCCTTGTATTGAAACTACAATACAAAATAGCCAAGGATAGTCTATGTATACGGGAAGAAAAATTTAATCTTGATACACTTAAGATAGCTGAAATACAAGTTTAGAATACCTTTCTTATATAAAAAAGTATTTTATTGTCTATAAAATAAAGTTGAAAATATTTTTTTCCTATTAACAGTCCTAAGAAGATTATCTGGGACAGGACACTGGTGTAATAAAGTTAAACGATTTTGTGCCAGTATCAAAGAAAACGCAGTTAATTTTTATTGATTACGGCAATAGATCGGCTTTTCGAAGGGTTCTTACATTGCATTGTTGGCTATGATTAGCTATAGCGTAAAAGTTTAGACAACCAATTTGAGGACTTACTAAAATAGTTAATAGAATTATTTTTTGAGCTTCACATCGTATCCCGGGCATATCTAGTTAGGCAGAAGGAACCTGGCAACCTAGCGGTAGGACACTCCATATCCATTAAGAAATTATCGGTCCCTACTTTCCGCCGAATTTTGGAGACATTGCGTCTTAAGTGGATGAACCCTACGCGTTTGCATCGTCATTAGAGCGAGGAAAGTCGAACTTACAATGAAACTAGACAACTTGCATAAATAAATGCATAATACGCTACTAATACTACGTCTTTTTTTTTCTCGTAAGTTTTAAGACAAATAGAAAATTGAGTGTTACACTCACATAGAATATCAAAAAAATTATATCAGAAATATAATATATATTTGATTCCCTCTATAATTGAAAGCTTTTCAAGATTGTTGCATTCAAGCAACATGAAAGCCACACGCCGTGAGCTATGAATGATGTAAAAATATTGTAGTATCTCATGTACTGATTAATGCATTTCTAGATCTCGCCTCCGGTGCTTTGTATTCATTTTTACCGAGTTCAAAACGAATAAAGAATTTCAATGAATTAATAAAAAAATAATTTAGTTAACTATCTTAATATTGAAGTATTTTTTAGGGTTCCATACATTAGATATTAAGGGGTATTAAAGAATAAAAATGGAATATATATAGGATCATTTTGTTGTCTGTCTCCATTACTCTTGATATCATGTGGTTTTAAACTGAATAAATACCGAATAGTAGGTCTGTCTATAGTTAGCACAAGCGTGTGTGTAAATGTGAAGGTTGATTCGGGGGACTGAAATGTTCAATACTTTCGCCTCCTCGCTCTGGTAATGATGGAAAGCCCAGAGTTGAATTCCGCCATTCGACACGTAATGCTTCAAGAATTCGACAGAAGTTGGATAACGGACTATCTTAACACTATATTCTCAGATTCCCAGAAACTTGAACTTTGCCATACCTCTTACATTCAGTATATAGCGTGAAGCTTTAAAAAAATCATTACCAACTGATATTTATAATATAGTCTTGGGACATAAATGCTTGCGCCTGCAAAATTTATGTAATTTCCCATAAACCTACAATTATAGAATCTGTTGATGATCATGTTCACATTATATTCATATATGTATAATCATTCACTCTATACTTATATATTTTATAGTTATACTATACTTAAATATGATGAAAATAATGAAATTTATTTTAAAACTATAATTCTTGTACATTTTATATAAAATGAGTGCATGCGTAAACTTATCCTTGTCAACTTATATAAATTATATTTCCTATTTATCTACAATTCTGAAATTGATGCGGAACCCTCGATGGGCGTGACTACTCACACTTATCCAGTTTTTTAACTCTAATAAAACTCTAATGAAATTTTAACTCTAATATTTATCTTTTCAATAAAAAGTTTATTTCCAAATTATAATTCTCTCCGTGAACTTAAGTTTATGAACTTTTATAAATTGTATTTCCTGTTCACTTACAATTCTGAAATTGATATAGAACCCTCTATGGCCGAGTCCGACTCGGACTTGTCCAGTTTTTTATAATTTAAAATAAATATCATGTATAAATTGGATTGATATTCACGTTGGACATTCACGTTCCATATTGTAAAATTCTAAGTTTAATACGTTTATTTGCGTTCTAGATAGAAACATCCTTGCCCTGCAGTGCAATATTAATGGAATTTTAAATTGAACTGCTCCATCGTTGCTCTACATTCATATTATTTCTTATAATAAGAAACGTCATGAATATGACAGAATTACAGTTTTTAATTTTAGCTTCACACTGTATCCCGCACATGGCAGAAGGAACTTGAAAACCTAGTGTTAAAACACTCCGTTTCTATTAGAACATATTTTTTTACTAAATTAAAGTAATGAAAATTTACTTATATTCAACAGATTACATAGTAAAAACAGTTCTCACTTATCGGTTTGTATATATTTCTTTATGTATATATTTTCCTTTATTATAATAGTTTTGAAAATATTAAGTATCATGAATTTAATACTCCGATCCCCACTTTCCACCAAATTCTTGAGGTATTGCTAAAGCTGTATCCCTTTGTAATTAACCTATAATAAAACAGATGATATTTTCTTAGGATATAAGTGAAAATATTTCTATAATATAGATGTCTGTCTTTTTTGTTAAACTTCGCGCTGTATCAAGCACCTGGCAGAGCAGGCAGAGAGTTCCAAGAGTTAACACTGGTTGCTGTTCCCTACTTTTCGCCGAATTTGAAGCATTACGTGTTGAGTGACGAAACTCAACGATACGCTTTGCCTTGTTACCAGAGTAAATAAATTAAATATTTAATAATTTTAGATGTAATATAAAATTATTAAATATTTCACTACCTCGAATGGAGATCGAACCCACAATCTGTCCCTTGTGCAGGCCTCTATTAGTTTTCTTATTACAATAAATAACGAATAATTATTTTATTGAACATTTTATAGTATGAAGTAAAAGATTCTTTTACATGCAATAAACTATTATGTGTACTTCTCTTATTTAGAGTCCCTGAATAAAAAATATTTATATAAAACATATATTATATTACATATATTCAAAAAAATATAAGCCTAGTATCTATCAAAACTGACATATCGGTTATATCAACTCT
This sequence comes from Eueides tales michaeli, assembly GCA_018249855.1. Taxonomy (NCBI): domain Eukaryota; kingdom Metazoa; phylum Arthropoda; class Insecta; order Lepidoptera; family Nymphalidae; genus Eueides; species Eueides tales. The sequence continues at coordinate 2,813 of DWMZ01002025.1, read as the reverse complement.
GTAGGTACAAAAAATACATATAGCCGGCAGGCGGACCGCCTTGATTCATGAAGTGAAAAAAGGCAAAAACTTGACTCCGCCTGTACCAAAGATCAACGTTGGAATATAGCGTAATAAATTCTTCTATAATATAAACTGACTTGTTAATAATAGTATACTATTCTAAGTTAAACTAAAAAAAATAATACTATAGTAAAGGCCTGTCTAACGCAGGGAAACAAGTGACTGTAAACAACAGGTTGTAGGTACGATTTCCACTCGAAGAATTGAAATATATAATATTTTCAACTGAAACATTCAATATTGTCACTTCGTGACTCTGGGAACAAGGCAAAGTGCGGCGTTAAGGTCCGCCACTCAATACGCAATGCCTCAACCATTTGGCGGAAATTGGGGAACGGAACATTAAGTTCCCAAGTTCCCATTAGGCAGTACAGGCATGCTGCTTCGTGCGGGATACGTCGTGAAACTGAAAAGAATAAAATATATAGTAAAAAAGTGAAGAGCTAATTGCTCTTGCTAAAATTTTACAAGAAAGTGAAGAGCTAATTGCTCTTGCTAACATTTTACAAGCCTTAAAAAGGCCATACTTAATCTACGAATACATTTTTCCAAATAATGTTAGTTATATTATTATTAATTGATTTTTATACTTCCATTAATTTTAGCATTGCTGACGTGGGTTTCACCATTTTTCTATGTCACGGTAAATAGCCTAGAATTTTCAAAAAACCATTAAACTTTTTTTTTACTGTGTCTGTGATGATAGAAAAAAAAACTTGTTTGCTTCACGCATGTATCCCGCATAGAGGGAACCTAGAACCTTGTTTAAGGCAATCTATTCCCATTAGATCATTTCTATGTTCTGCTTTCTGCGAAAATCTTATTGCGTGGTGAATGGCGGAATTCAACGCCGAGTTTTACTTCGTTACCAGAGCGAAGAAATGTAAATATAAAATATTTTATATAACAAACATTAACAGTCTAGTCTTTCTTACGCTTGTCGTTTTTTCGAATTGAGTCTTAACATATAGTTGATTTTCCAAAAATAATAAATACATCACCTAAATAGAATTTTACCAATTCCAATAATTACCATTACCTCTATAATTAACTTTAGAGGTAATTTTAATGCAGAGAGATAAAGTCAGATTATGAGTCAAGTGGCAGTAGGTTCAATTCCCAGCCAGTAAAAAGCATTATTTTATTTCCCACCCCTCATCTATACTTTCATATTACAAAGCAATGTATTGAATTTCGCCTCGTAACACGGTGTCTTGGCGTTAAACGGACGGACAGTTCTCTGTTCTCGAAAAAGAAATAATTATTTCTTTTAATTTAACACTTATCAATTATATTAATTAAATTCGATATTCACGGTATCTCATTATCTATTAATTATTGTGGCTTATCTCAAATTAACATACCGGCGCTGCCACATAATTAGTTACACACGTAATAATAAGATGATCATCTAAAGTGTCTGCTAAATATTTAAGGGTGACATTTTCTTGTACTTGGAATCACATAGATTTTACTTTACATAGATCGGATCGGTGATCGGAGAAAAAGCTTTGTATTATCTGTGTTGAGTATCAGTATCTTTCATTCTGGCGGAGAAAATAGAACTTAATGTGTTTACTGTTGCTTTTTTTTTGTACATATAGTTTTTTTCTCGATTTTCCTTCGGCTACACACGTATATGACAAGGTAGACAGAGGGAGCCTAGGAACCCAGTGTCAAGACACTCTGTTCTGTTCACCACTTTCCGCCACATATCAATTATATTGTTCTCAATACTGTATTATTGAATAATATTTTATCCAGTGTGTAACAACATTTAATTAGCTTGAATCCTAAAATGTGAGCACATTTACTTATAAACAACATAACTAGTTGTCCGTCAATATAAATTGATTTGATCAGTATATATTCAGAGAAACTATGACACATGTAAAATATGTAAAATAGCATTCAATTTTTATAACAATGATAAACAAATTATGATTTTTCTTCATAATTTCCTAATAAAATTATCGTATTTTGTGTATGTGCGAGAAATAACCCACAACTCGCCTACATTTAAATGCCACTGCACCATTGGTCTCATAGTACAAAAAAAAGTAATTAAAATTTATTTACGCTATAACAATTTTAATAAAACCACAGAGGAATCAATTCAGTCCGTGCAGTTGCATATTCGCGATCGCGGGGCATGAGACGTCGCTGACCTTTAAGCATTTCTATGTCTTGTTCATTTCAATATCTACCATCGGCGCGCTTGTGCCGGCGCGTTTTCATTATTTTCCTTTTGTAAATACGTAATATGCTGTCGTACCTTACTTTACTTGTTGCTCGTTTGCTTTTGCTTAGTATTCTTTCAGTAAATACTGATAAATAGAATGTTTCTAAGCAACTCAATTTAAAACTGACAAAATGGTAAGCAGGGAGAATCCCTTTTTTTTCAGCCTAAAATTAAGACACTCCGTTCTGTTTTATTAAATAAATTAAAATAATTTGCATATACTATTCACAAACGTTCCCAAATAATTTTGCTGAAGATGAAATACCGATATTTTTTTTAATTTAAGGAGATTTTTTCTTTAATTGTGTTGAAATTTGTCAACGGGGTGATTTGGATCACGCGGTGAATTTCATACTAAATGCAGCAAGAAGAAGTACAACAAGTTCCAGTTGACTTACAATCAGAAAATTGGTTCGGACCCCCGGTGAACAAGTTCAAATCGCACTTCACCGTTGTTTTACAAACTATCCGTAATATTAAAAATTACGTCAAAAGTCAAGTTGCAAGC
>DWMZ01002024.1:0-14857 GCA_018249855.1 Eueides tales michaeli | reverse complement strand
TATATATATATATATATATATATATATATATATATATATATATATATATATATATATATATATATATATATATATATATATATATATATATATATATATATATATATATATATATATATATACGCATTTAATTCGGTTACAAATTGTTTATTTTTATTCTGTTTTTTAATATTTGTAGCTATAGCACCAACAGAAATACATCATGTGTGAAACTTTCAACTATCTAATTATTATAGTTTATGAAATCAGCCTGGTGACAGACATACAGACAGACAACAGAGTAATAATCAGTCGAATCCTAAACATTTTTTTAAATATTTTCTTAATTACTAGTCCTTCTAAGCTAAAGACCTAATCGTAACTATCTTCTTTTTCATAGTTTCACTCTATATCTAGCACATGGCAGGGTAGGCACATGGAACCTGGGAACCTATTTTTTTTTTATGGAAAGACACGGCAAACGATCGTACGGGTCACCTGATGGTGAGTGATCACCGCCGCCCACGGCCCCGTGTAACACCAAAAGAGTTACAGGAACGTTGCCGGTCTTTAAGATGGTTGGGCCCCGGGGCCCGGCATTACCCAATGCGAAATGCAGTGACCAAAGCCACTACCTAACGCCGGTTTTAAATGCCGATGGTGGTATTAATCCGGTCGAGTCTGCCCATGCGTGTTACCATTGCTGTCAACGTGACTCTCCCACACGTACTTTAGTCGCCTCTTACGACACCACCAGTACCAGGGTGATCCTATTCTAAGCCGGAATCACACGGCGAAAAGCCGGAATCACACCTAGTGCTAAGACACTCCGTTCGGATCCCTACTTGCCACGAGGCATTGCGCGTTGAGTGGCGGAACTCAACGCCGCACCTTGCCTTGTTACACTTGTACATAACTATCACGAGGTATACATTTCCTAAGCGGATCCATATATTTGAGTCTTTTTCTTCAATATAATAAGATCCAATACATAAGTTAACTTATAATATCATCTATTGTTACAACTAAACACGCCGTTTCTAGTACAATCACAATTTTCCTCACGCCTCATTAGTGGCGTTGCATGGAAATTGGGTTTCCAAACGCTTTGATATGGAAATTGTTTTTTTTTTTTGCTTCACGCTGTATCCCGCATATTCTAAAGTACACTATAGTAATCTGGGAACCTGTTAAAGTGAAAGTGTTAAACATAGCACTGTACAGTAAATTATGGCACATAATATACATACGAAAACAAATATTCAGTATTTTTTTTTATATTATTATTATTACGTATATATATATATATATATATATATATATATATATATATATATATATATATATATATATATATATATATATATATATGTATATTAAGTAGGATAGGCATTTGTAGACATAAAATTTCCCACTATACGTCTTATTTTTGAGATATTAATTTTATTAAGGTGTGGAAAAGATCAAATGTTATCACTAAATAAGTAAATAAAGGTAAGTAATGGAGTGCCTTTTATAATATTATTTAATTTTTATATTTTTTTTGTAACTATTTTTTACTAATTTTATATATATATATATCTATATATCTACACTGTTCTTTAGAGGCCTGTCGTGACGCAGCGGCACAAGCGTGTGTCTGTAACCGACAGGTTGTGTGTTCGATCCCCAGTCGAGGAAATGAAATATTTAATATTTTCAATTTATATATTTAATGTTTCATTTCTTCGCTCTGGTAACAAGGCAAAAGCGCAACGTTGAGTTCCATCACTCAACACGCAATACCTCAAATTCGGCGTTAAGTGGGGAACGAAAGTGGAACGGAGTGTCTTAACATTAGGTTCCCAAGGTTCCCCCTGCGCCTACCCCGCCATATGCAGGATACAGCGTGAAGCTATACTTAGGAAAGAAAAACCCTTAGCTATTTAGAAAACCTACATTTTTTTTACTAACAATCAATCTAACATATCAAATTCCTATATAATAAAGGGAACACAGTGTGTCAAAATATGAATTTATATTTAATGGCGTAACTAAACTACGCACAATACCAAACTTATACAAATCATTTGAACTATCTAAGTGAATAAAAGTATATCAGCCATACACTTAGCGTTGAGTATGAAAACAAACAGTATGTCCAAACAGTTTAGTCTCTAGCTGGCGCATCCACATATTGTGCTTACACGATAAAATATGTTTATTTGTACTCGTGTAAACGAGTTTATGCTTGAAAAATTATAAAAAATTATAGTAAAAACGTTTCATTTTACCTTTTTCATGGAGTGCAATATTATGAAAGCTAGAATAACATATCTATATTAGATATTGATATCAACTGCCTAAAACAAAATAAGTAGAGATAACTAAGCGTCTCATCTCTCCTTCTCTTCTCTTCTCTTCTCTATCAATATCAATATTCTTTCTATTTCATAAACATACTTAATAAATATTGTTAATTTAAAGATGTATTTTTTTTGTTTAGCCTCTAGTTTTAAAATACTCCGTTTCCATTAAGACACGTTCACTATTTTCTCCTTATTCTTGAGACATTGCTTGTTAAATGGCGGAGCTCAACACCGCGTTTTTCACCAGAGAGCCCAATGTCGTGTTTACGATCGCACGCTTGTGTCCCTGCGCCAAAATTCAAATATAAGTCCCTATATTAAAATTCTAATAACAATGTTACACTTATTTACCACCGTCTGGCGTCTGACCGCCGTCCATGAGCGGAGGAGTGACATCATTTAAAAAGATTAAATATTACTATACATTCCAATGAATCATGGCGTACGAAGGATTGAGTGTCTTGAATTGATAAAAAAAAACATTATTATGTTGCGTCTTGTAATTAATTATAAGATATATTTTGCACATGGCAGGGTAGGCAGAGGGAACTTGGGAACCTAGGGTAAAGACCCTCCGTTCCGACATACTTTCTTTTTTTATAGAACTAGCTTTTACCTGTTGCTAAAAAACTATTATCTTTAAAATGACGTTTCAAGCGAACAAAATAAAACTTTTTAAATACACTGAACTCAAAAATTCACTACCTTATTTTGGCACTCGTAAATTACTATTTTTTATAAAATTTAGTTAGAAAACAAGACATACGATAAAAAAACTTGCACTTTAAACATTTCATTCATTAAGCATAGGCAACTTGAGAACTTAGTGTTAAGGCACTCCGTTCTCATTAAGGCACTGCCAGGGCAGTGGGTTCTGACTTTTGAGTAGTGGAACGCTGCACTTCCCTGACAAGGGAAACAACCAGAGCAAGAAAATAAAAAAAATATATACTTACTCGTAAATAAACATATATATTTTTTTGTTAATAAGCAACTGATTGACATACAAAGCGAAGCGAAACTATTTCGGTTAGGTAATCGAATTTTACACTTGATAATTAACGCAAATACAGATTTTTTGTTATAATTCGCGACATATGTACATATAAGTATATAAATATTAACATTTTAAGCCACGTTATCACTGAATCCGGTAAACATGTGAATTGCGTGAATTAAGTATATTTAATTAAAATCGAACCCAAGGCCTTTGTGTACGTCAACAGCGTTAGTCAGTCGTTTACAACTACTGCGTCACAATGGTGCTATCGTAACAACCATACTGTTTATTTTCTTGAATGAACAAGCAAGTGCTAATATGTACTGCGGACTCTCTAATCTTTATCAGATAACGGTAGCTATGAATCATAAGATATTTGATATGTTTTACCGTGTGTTATTTTAAGAGATAAAAAATTGTATTAATTATAATAATTAGTTAGAAGTAAACTTTGTTTATTGTACAGTAAATTGTTATCAAAATGAGGTCTGTCGTGGCGCAGGGGCACCAGAGTGTGACTGTAACCGACAGGTTCTGGGTTCGATCCCCAGTCGAATCAATGAAATATTTTCAATTTATATATATATATATATATATATATATATATATATATATATATATATATATATATATATATATATATATATATATATATATATATATATATATATATATATTCTGAATAAAAGCGGAAGAATTAGCTTCCGTTTATCAAAAAACAGTACATCTACCATACTATAAAGGAAATATAACAGGCGGTGGATGTTTAATATACGCAAGACGCGTAAATATTATCTTCTAACATATCGCCATAGTAAAAATAGCGCTTCCTGTATTTTAGAACTAAACAAATCTATACGTTTATCAGTAACCATGGCACGTTACTTTTGAAATTACTTTGTTTTATACTAAAATAATTATTAAATCCAGAATTTAATTATATAAAAATTGTTTTTTTTCCTAAATAAAAATAAAATAAAAAAAAACGAAAGATAAGGAAATTAATATAAAAAAAATCCAATTAAAAATTAGAATCAGTTTTGATTCCAAAAAAAAAAATTAACAATTAACATATCGAATTTCTTATTTTCATGACTATTCATTTAATATTTTAATTGACTTTACTTTTAGTTAAGGTATCGATTTTATTGCAAACAAAAACGGAAACGGAACGATGTGTCTTAAACACTAGGGTTTCCTCTGCCAGCACTTCTATGTGTGGCGTATATATAGCGTGAAGCTGAAAAGTTTTAATTATTTAAAATATCAGTGTACCCACTTAAATCGGTTACAGGTAAGAATATATATTATTTACTTATCTCTTATCACAATATATAATATATATATATATATATATATATATATATATATATATATATATATATATATATATATATATATATATATATATATATATATAATAAGCCACAAATACTTAAATAAGTATCCAAGTTCAACTAGAAAGAGGCATTCACATAAAAAGCGATATAACAATAAAAAGAAAAGTTACTTGCATAACGGAGTAAGAGTTTACAAGCGATACCATTGTCTTCAAATCACACGACCGACCTTTTATTATTACATACAATATTCATGGAATTCGAATGAATTACCAATTATTATGTTGTATTGTATTGTTTCTTTTTGTTTATGCTAGTTTTTTTTTATGTTGAAAGATGAATATAAAATTATCGATATCTGTATGTAGATATTTGTTTATTATGATATAGTTTGCTTAGTTTCTTGTTTATGGCCTAATTTTGCGATGACAGGCGCAAAATAATTGCTAGTGTCTCGTATGGTAGAGAAAAGAAAACACGAAGTATGTCAAGCAGTAAATTTTGTATAACTGATGGAGATGTGCTTAATTGGTTCAACAAACGCTAAATTATTCTAATATATGTACGTATAGAGATTTTTCATCAAAGAAAAAAACATGCAATGATACTTTACCAATTTTATTATAACGTCTCATTATCTATAATAAATTTAACCAACATTTTAATAGAAAAAATAGATGTTTTGAATTAACAAAATTGTGACATTTTTCATATGTCATTTTTCCCGCCATTTCTCTTTGGACACAGAAACAGAATAGTTTGAACTCTTTTTTTGTTAATGTTAATTAAAAAGAATTAAATTTAAAAATATTTCAAAATTTCGTAATAAAGTATCGAATTAAATTAACATATCATCGTCTGACTCATTACATACTAATTGGCGGGAAAGGACTTCTTGTCATTTATTCCGGAATATCCAAATTATACTAGATAGTATTTAATTACTTCCAAATAATGTTAAAATCATTAATCACTCTTTGTGATATTTACTAAATTTAGCGAAATATTTTTTATTGATTATTTATGAGACGATCGAAACAACAAAACTTTAATAAGATTTTCAATATTCGCTATAATTACACATTTAACCGAATTCATTTAAAACAAATTTACTTTACAAAAAATATATAATAAAAACTACATTGGTATAAATCGGTTAGGCCGTTTCTGACATTATCGTGCACAAACGCTCGCAGATAAAAAATAAAAAATATTAAGGTCCTCCATATTCTTTGTTAGTAATCAGATACATGTTAATTATATGGATAGATTATCATCATACCTATAACGCTCACTGTGGATTACTTGAAGTTAGTTCTAACTTTTACAAACTCTTATATACAAACATAAACTGCCCGTAACAACCTGACGGTCTATAAAACGACGTATAAAAAGATCATTCGTGGAGTAAATTCAGGTCAGTTTTACTGTTTATCTGTTTAACCGTTTATTATGAGCTTTCGGGCTAAGATGGCAGCGTTGGTAATGTTTTTTCCATAAAGAAAGATTCCTTTTAATTAGGTTAGCTTGGTTTTGGTTTAGCAGATAAGAAATAATGTAGTTGGGCACGAAACGGAGTGTCTTAACACTAGTTTCCCCGAGTTTTCTCTGCCCACCCTGCTATGTGCGGGATACAGCGTGAAGCTGAGTGAGTGATTGAGCGATATAAGAATAGATAAAATTTAGAAAGAAATGAAGAGATATATAATTTTAAGGTCAATGAGAAGTTATGATGCGAGGCAATTATCTTTAAATCAAGTTTTCTTATAAGTTACAAAGGAAAGTTCTATTATTAACTACTTTTGAGTTAGACTGACAGATGTTGAGATTGCTATATAACAGAATTTGACAAATTAATCTTTTTTTACAGAAGGCAGAGGAAATACTCGTGTCAAGACACTATCTATTCTATGCTTATCTATATCGGACATTGCATGTTTAGGCGAAACTTAACGCCGTAATTTCTCTACGAGAGCGGAGAAAATGAAAACAAAATAGAAAATTTGGAAATTGTTTTTCTGCAAGAAAATTGAACTCACAACCATTGCTATTACTTTTTAATTTATTTTAATAGTAAATACTGATATTACTATTGTCCGACATTACATTAATTATTTTCCTTAAAAGCGATAATTATGGATACACATATTTTTCTGTACATACTTATGCTTATGACATTTTTTCATAAATAAAAAAATATTAAATTATGTATGTCAATTATAAGCATTTAATATCAATACCTTAGTCTTATTATTTTTTTTTTAATTTTGTAAATCCTGTCTCGAGACACTCAATTAAAACTAAATTCAGCGCGTAAATGTCATCGGTACAATTTTTTATCTGTCGAGACCAAAGCGGGAACCGAGTTAACCGGCTCCACAGGAAGTCTCAATGGCGTTTAATATAGAATTCTTGATATTAGTAAAATATATTTTTCTTGAAACTCACAAAGCTACTTTGCAGAATATAATAACACATAGAAAAAGGAGAGTTAAATGTTAAATTGGTCTATTAGCTTCACGCCCTTGGCAGGCTTGAGAACCGGGTGTCAAAACTCTCCGTTCTGTTCCTCTTTTAAACGATAAGTAACTATTGTTTCTTTCTCGTTCTTACTTATATATATCAAAATAATAAAAAGAATATAATATCTATTAAGCAAAAACAAAAACACGCTGTTAGCATAAATGCTATATAAGAAAGTTTGATGGTAACCTCTAAAGAATTTCAAGTCTAAAGATTCAAATTCCCCCGTCCAGCTCTATAATACAATAGTATACGTTGAGTTCCGCCACTTAACCACACAATGCCTCCAGTATTTGGCGGAAAGTGGGCACCGCAAGTGTCTTAATGGGGACGGAGAGTCTTACCACTAGGTTCCTAGGTTCCCTTAGCCTACCTGCTTTGTATAGGATACAGAGTGAAGTTAAAACAATTATTACTAGTAGACCAAATATTTTTAATCATATATACACTATAAAACCACAGTAAAAACAATTAAATTCCCTTCACAAATACCCAAGGGACGATATACTACAATGTATCTTTTTTTTTTTTTTTTCTAAACATTTAATTGTTACAAATAATAAACACGCAGAAATTAAAACAAAGGAATCATTAAATTTGCATCACTTAACGCGTACGCTATTGTATAGCCTAAGCAGGCTAGGTATTCAAGGTGGCCTTATATAGACAGTGAATGAGTATTAGAAAACGCTGGGTAGCGTCTTTCTGTCTGTGGACGTGACTGTTAGCATATCTACGTATTTTGTGTAAAATTCTATATGTATGAGAGTGAATAGTGTAGAGAACGGAGTGATTAATCTCTATTTTCACGTTCAAATATGTAGATGATTGTTACATTATATTTTTTTTCACGTTGTATCCCGCACATGGCGAGGTAGGCAGAGGGAACTTGAGAAGCTAGTGTTACAACACTCCGTTCCCCACTTTCCGCCGAATTTGAGGCATTCCGTGATTGGAAGTGAGTGAGTGAGTGGCGGAACTCAACGCCGATCTTTACCTTGTTACCAGGACAAAGAAATGAAAATATTAAATATTTATTTTTTTCGAGTGTGGTTCGTAGCCACAACCTGTAGCGTTTCCAGCCACACGCTTATCAGTGCTGCACCGTGACAGGCCTAAATAACAACAATAATCTATAATAATTCCTGATGATATACTAATTTTAAAGTATCTACTTTTGTATTAATATACTGCATATTATGTTTTATTATTATCACACTATAAATTATGAAAATATTTTACATTTAATTTTGATATTAAACTTAAGGTACATTGTGTCATGGGGCATGGTATGGCATATGGCATACTGCCTATAAGTCTTATCACTAAGTTATCTTTAATATACCGTGAAGCTATGTTATGCTATGTTAAAATTTAATTTTGATTATACTTTTACTATTTTTAAAGTGTTATTCCACACTTAGGAAAGAAAAATACTAAATTTAAAAACGTATAAAAATTTGGACGAAGCAGGATTTGAACCTGCGCCTCTTGAAAACCGTTCAAGCGCTCTGACCACTAAGCCATCCATTGGGCACTAAGCCATTGATTATACTTTATCTTGACAGATGTATGCCACATGCATAGTAATATTTCTTATTCAAAGATTTTGACTGTTATTAGCCAAAAGAATATTTAAATTTTCTTGTTTCATGTCTTGACACTTCTAGTTAAAGATTACTACTTTACTCACTCACTCAGCTTCACGCTGTACCCGCACATGGCAGGGTAGGCGGAGGGCACTTGGGAAGCTGGTGTTAAGACACTCCGTTCTACTTCCGTTCCCCACTTTCCGCCGGATTTGAGGCATTGCGTGTTGAGTGGCGGAACTCAACGCCGCGCTTTACCTTATTACCAGAGCGAAGAAATGAAACATTAAATATTTAAATTGAAAATATTAAATATTTCATTTTCCTCGAGTGGGGATCGAACCCACAACATGTCGGTTACAGTCACACGCTTGTGCCGCTGCGCCACTCTTGTTAATACAAAACATTTATTATCTAAACACCTATTGTAAAGATTTGGTTTGTTTATTTTAGTATAAACAGTAATTGAAAACATCATTGTATCAAAATAGACTATTATCTCAGTAACGAACAATATGATAAATATATACAAGATAAGATAGTAAAAGAAAGCGTATACTATAGAAGAGAAGTGAATAGCTTAGAGGAGAAATGATGAAAATTATTTAAATAATTGTACCCACGAAAGGGAATCGAACCCATAACTATCGATTCATTTTGTAAAGTACAGATGGGCACTTGTGTTGAGATAGTCTAAGGAACTTCGATTATGTATTTTGAATGTAGATATTTTTCTTATCTATAGCATTAAGCGTCAAAGTTTGCATATTAAGAACAAAATAACTTTATTGTATATACGTTAGAAATTGTTAAAATATATTATATATTTAATTAATATTTTCTGAAAACGCCTAGGCTTCTAGCCTCCAAGAGGCGGTCTATGTTAAATTTTTCATATATAGATTTTTCATATATCTCTATTTTTTCTTTATTTTATGTTAGTTTAGTTTATTTTTCCCAACATCAAACAGAGATCCTCACCTAGTATTGACACACTCCGTTCTCTACATCTCACTCCGTTCTCTACATCTAACTTTACTTGCTACAATTATAATATCGCTCAATAACCACTAAACACGCATTGAAAATCTGGCGATCTACGATCCCTCCAGCTATACCGGGATACGCGGGATATAGCGTGAACGAAAAAAAGAATAAACAAACTCAAATACTTTGATTTGCAAGTCGGTCAACAACTAAATGAACTAAAAACATGTGTAGAGCAGAGACCGCGCGTTATCAAACAGATGGCATGGCGGGGTTATTGCAACGTATGCCTAATGTGTAATTACTTTCTAATCTATAATGTTATTATTATATATAATATTTTTGTAAATATATATACAGATATTATATATATATATATATATATATATATATATATATATATATATATATATATATATATATTTATGGGGAAGACACGGTAATCGAGGGTACGGGTCACTTGATGGTAAGTCATCACCGCCGCCCACGGCCTCTTGAGACTTCAAAGAAGCTACAGGAGCGTTGCCGGTCTTTAAGATGAATAGGCACCGGGGCCCGGCATTACCCAATGCGAAACGCAGTGGCCAAATCCACAATCCGGTCGAGTCTGCCATGCGTGTTGTCATTGCTGTTTTACTTATTTAAAAAGTCGTCCAAGTTAGACAGTTTTCAAGAGATGCGGGTTCAAATCCCCGCTAAGTTCAAATTTTTATACTTTTTCTAAATTAGTATATTTCTTCCGTAAGTGTGGATTAACACTTCACAAACAGTAAATTAAACGCGGCGTTGTGTTCCGCCATGTATATGAGAAAAAGCCTAGATTTATATCGGCAAGAATTTAAAGGTAAAAAATAAAACAATCTGTCTGTTCAATGGAACGTTCTAAAAACAATTTTTTTATAGTGATCTAAAGATAGGTGAGCGATAAGTTAAAATTCAGGTTACTTTTTCTTTACTACATAAATTAGAAAACACAAATATCAGTATATTTTAATTAAATTTCAATCTAACATAGAACCAAAAGTTATAATACAATCACTAATACACAAAAACTCCTAAAAAAAGCCTAAGAGCGTTCTAAATTACGTGGCACGGGAAGAAACCTCTGACCTCTGACTTTCTATGCCTACGGCGCCACTAAGCTAGACGGTCCTGAATTATCTATACGCAACGCAAATCAATACGCATAATTGAATCAATTTGTAATGCAAATTAGATAGAAAAGTGGTTGAGTGAGTTAATAGCAAAAAATATCGAGACTTCATTGATTTTTACACAAAAAACGTAAATGTTCAATGAATTATAGCAATTTACAAGCTTTAATTATATCCTCATGTGAACAAAAAGTATATTGATTTTGTATAAAATGTGAAAAGTACATAAGGAAATGTTTAAAAAAAAAAGTTTATTTTATTATAGGAAGTAACAATTTTGCTAATAAATGTTAGTTTAATGCTTAGAAATTGTGCCTCAATCATAGAAAAACGACTAAGCAGATTTTGATTAAATTTTGTAAATTGATAGTCTGTAATCCAGTAATACAGAAAAAAAGAAAAGATAATGGAAATTTACAATGAGTATCACAACTTTATAGGTATTCTTAATGTTTGTACCAAATTCTAAGCGACATGGAGAATCCGATGAACTACCTTTGTATTTCAAACAAAAAAAATATCTTTCATGAACCAGATTAAATACTTAACAAAAGACAAAGTAAACATTTCAATATAAAATGTATTGTATAATTGTTTTTATATACAATATACATACATAATATAACATATACATACATATATGTAAAACAAATGAAGCCTGTCGTGGCGCAGCGGTACAAGCATGTGACGTTCAGCCGACAGGTTGTGGGTTCGATCCCCACTCGAGGAAATTCAATATTTAAAAATTTCATTTTTTCGCTCTGGTAACAAGTTGCGGCGTTGAGTTCCGTCACTCAACACGCAATGTCTCAAATTCGGCGAAAAGTAGAAAATGGAACGGAGTGTCTTGACAAGGTTCCTAAGTTCCCTCTGCCTATCCCGCCATGTGCGGGATACAGCGTGAAGCTACAAAAAAAAAGAAATAAAGAACTAAACTGATAACAAACCATGTGTAAAATGTAACATAATAATTTGCTCAAGGCTAATTAATGAAAGTATCAAATTGCACCTTTAACTAATCTTTTCTCTTTTTAAGATTAACTTTTGAGATTTTCTAAGGCTTTAATATGAATATTGTATGACAAGTTACAGTCTGTGATTTAATTTTTATGGGCGATAAAACACTAATCCTGTTTTTAACTGAATTTTCGGGAAGTCTCTAACCGTTTTCTATACTGTCCAAGGACTACAGGTCAAATGACAGCTTAATGTGACCTGTAATATCTATACGTTAACTTATCACTTACAATTAGTATTAGTAAAGTATTATGAAATAAAGAGAACAGAGTGACTAAGCACTGGTCTCTCTCCGCATTTCCCGTGCAATATAGAAAATATGCAAATATTAAAAATAAAAATGTGGAAAAAAAAGTCCTTATAAGGTGTTAAGACTCTTCTGCCAGTTCCCAAATATTACAAAAAAAAATTACAAATTCAATAATTCTTCTTAATTAATAGATAAAATTAATGAAATACATTTCACATTCGAAATAAATCATAAATATAGATAAATAAAAAGCATTTTGTTTGTTTATCATAGTTTATGGGTTTCCGATATGCCTAAGATTTATTATTTAGAGGTCGGACGTTTGGATTGGACTGTAATTAATTTTATTTTGTTTGTTGTAGACCGACTTTAAATGTCAAAAATATCAATGTAATAATATATTATGAAAACTAACTGCAGGGTAAGTAAAGGGAACCTGGGAACTTATTCTTAGTTTTCCATTTTCCGCTGAATTCTCGAGTGGCGGAGCTCAACGCCACCTTTGCCTTATTTCCAGAGCGAGGAAATGAAAAATAATACACATTTCATGCCTTCAAGTGGGCATCGAACCTGTTAGCCTCTACAGTCGCACACTTACGCGAGAAGTATCAAACAATATTGCCTTTAAAATTCGTCGGAAAGAATGAAACAAGAGTTTCTTGATGAGAACGGAGAGCCTAAACACTAAGTGCTCATAAAAAAAAAAATATAAAAAATAAACAAACTTCTTATATATTACACAAATAATCATCAAGACGCAAGTCTACTACAATATAGAATTTATAAATAGAGAGCAATACCTATTGTCAAATATCCCCCAGACAATTACGTTTCTTACTTTAACTATTCAAACATCGCAATAAATAATATTATGCACCCAAGTTGCTTTGCGTGATGATTGGTAAATGCGTAGTTACTAAATGTACATATTTACAAGTTTTTTTTTAGCTTATTATCTTGTATAATGACTTAGAACTGATAATTTATTTGATTTTGGGGCAAAAACGATGTAACTCCAAAAACAAATTTTCTAGAACAACGTAGTCAGTGCGTTATGTTTAGCAGTTTATTTACAAGTATTTAGCAGCAATATCGTCTTAAAATGGTCAGACAATTTATATTTATACTAAATTTAAACCGTATAACAATTTGAACGAAGCAGGATTTGAACCCGCGCCTCTTGGAAACCGTCCACCTCTGGCCAGCTAAGCCATTCGTTCTCACCAAGCACCGTCGAACTTTTTATACGCTTGTTACAACTTAGTTATGTTGTAACAAGCGTATAGCTTGATGAGAACGAATGGCTTAGTTGATCAGAGCGCTTGGACTGTTTTCAAGAGTCGCGGGTTCAAATTCTACTTCGTTCAAATTTTTATTCGGTTTAAATTTAGTATTTTTCTTTCCTAAGTGTGGAGTAACACTTTAAAAATAGTAAAAAAATAATATTTATTCCAAGTATTTTTTCTTTTATTAAATTCACGCTTTATCCCGCACAATAGACAGAGGAAAGTTGAGGACCTAGAGTTTAGACACTCCGTTCCGTTAGCCTGTAATTTCACTAAATTGGGTTCTAGCCCACAACCTATCACAGGCCTATGTTTTATCTTTTTTCTTCGGATGATTATACTAATCTATAATTCTAATATTTATTAATGATTAACAAATGCTCATATTTAATTTTCAGTATATATTATTATACAATGCGTAGTTGTATTCTAACCATTAAGGTCGATATAAGGAGTATTTGATTACAAAATTTGTATTTGATACTATCTATCTATATACTATTCTACAAAAACTAAAGTGTACATAATAAAATTATATTAAATTTATTTATGAAATGAGACTTATCCTATTTTAGAGTGACTGTTGCAATTAAGTAATACTATTAAAAGGCCTCACTGCCTCATTTGTTTCACTTAAAAACTTTATTGGACGGAAAAGAAACGAAGATTTTTCTAATATCTACATATTTTGCGTATTCCATAATTTCATTCACGAATGACAAGAAATAACCAAATAATAATAAAAATAAAGATAACAAATCTTTGTTTCCGTGTATAGAACGACAATGGCATTTTGTAGTAACATCTGTGCCATTTCTTCGAACAGGTAAAGAGCAGGTAGACGGGGTAAACTGGGACAGGCAAATTAGTTGCTTGGAAATTTTATATTATAAGTATATTATTTTCACAAATATATTATAATAACTTTTACGCTGTTTCTAACATGGCAGAGTAGATAGAGGGAAGTTGGGAACCTAATGTGAAACAATGTATATCGCTTTGCCTTGTCACCAGAACGAAAACATAATATTAAATAGTTCATTTCGTCGAGTGAAGATCGAACGGAGTGTCTTAACACTAGGTTCCCAAGTGTAAACAGCGTAAAAAAAAACTCTTTTTACTGCAATCTTGCAAGGCACAGGAAATTATCAGTACTTTACACAAATCAAACAACATTGCGACAGAACTCGTAAATATTGCATTAGTGAGGTAACATATATTTTAATGCGACAATAATGTGCACATAGATTAAAAATGTATTTATTTTTCATATAATTTATATCGTGCAATTGAAATATAATAGTGTTGTATCTATTTTCATAATTATTCTTAGGCAAGCCAAGTCAAGCCAAGCAAGAAGGGTGTTGTTAGTTTAACCTGTCTG
>DWMZ01002023.1:0-14858 GCA_018249855.1 Eueides tales michaeli | reverse complement strand
TTAAAAAGATATTGTTAGTTATACGGGTCTCAATAAATTTCCTCAAGCTGTTATTTTATCAACGATCACAGTCCGTGAACAGAACTGTACGTACAACAAATTTAACTCAATCACATAAAATGTAATACATGCGGTCAAATTGAAGGCGTGGTGCAGGGGCACGAGCATGCGACTGTAATTGCGACACGTTGAGCGCTCGATCTCCACTCGTGGAAATGAAACATTTATTATTCTCATTTTCCTCCCTCTTGGACGGACGACGAACCGGGGCATAGAGTTCCGCTATTAAACAAACCTCAGTTCAATGTGGTGAACGGAAGTATTTTAATAGCCGGAGTGTCTTAAAACTACGTTCCAAAGTTTCTTCGGGTTTCCTGGCTACCCTGCTATGTGCAAATTCAACGTTAAGCTATAGAATTAAAATAACTATTTTATTTTACTATTACGAACAGTCAGAAAGATTTCCATTCACAACTAGAAAAATGTTTATTTTTCAAACTAAATCATAGATTTTTGATCAAATAACTACCGAAATTAATATAATGTTAAAGTTGAGACGAACGGTACATAGTTAAGCCGAGCTAAGCCAGGACGACAACCCCCCAGGCTTATTATAATAATAATAATAAATTAAACAAGAAACATAATAATAATAATAATACTTACTATGACTTTAGAGACGAATAATGCTATAGGGTTATTTATTCAATATACGGTAGAAGTGTCAAAATGTATTAAAACTTCTGCCTTAAATGGTAAATGAAAATGGTCCCTAGGGCGCACAATGTTGAAATTCAACTATTCACAAGCGAGCCAATCACGTAGGTCACTGCTACACTGTAATAACGACTCCCTATAACCACTGCCGCCTCTTCGACGGTCAGCCTTAACCGTGCAACCAAATAGACTTTATACACGTACACGTATCCTTTAAGACTATTTGAGGCATGTATTGACTCGATAAAAAAAGATATATTTTCTGTACTTTCTGTACCTAATTTGGATATTATATACATAATGACAATAATAAGAAGTGAAGAACATATATACTATTTAGTCAAAATTCCTTTTAATATATAGAGAATCGGATAATTATAAAAAAGTTTACCCCAATCTAACCTAAAGAAATATTTAATTCCGCGATGTAGGAATAAGTAAAATTGAACTATTTTTCCACAACAAGTTTTTATAAGAATATCTTAATATGCTTCATCGCAAACACTCTAATCGTATTATAGTTACTTAATTACTTACTACTTAATTAACTTATAGTTACTTAACATTGATAATTTGTATAGCAAAGTTTCATAAATAATCCGTTGTTATAGTGGATAAATTTCTAAGCGTTAACTATATAATAAAGTTCCAGCCAATTAAGCCTAATGATTGTGTCTTTCATTAAACTTGATATAGTATTTATAAAACATCTCCGACTGCCCCTACCATAGAGGACCTGCACTCAGTCAATGAGACTGCATAGACGAAACCATAGGGCATCCTTAGAGCGATGGGGGCTCGCAATAGGTGAGTCTTCCACCGAGGCGTTGTAGTAGCATGCACCAGCGATCCTGCGGCGTCTCAATTCAGGTGGTGAGGTTTCCGCTGGATTTTAGTGGGTAGTATCGGATTTCTTTCGATGAGTCCCACAGTACCATCCGTCCATTTAACATATCTGTTCTGTGCACGAATGGACTGCGCAAAAACATTTTTCAGCGTCACAAAAAAAAAAGTATTTATAAAACATGTACAGGGGGCTTATATTGTATTTGTGTGATAACTATTATAATATATGTATGTAATACGAATATATATTATAGTAATATTATACTTTACATAAATATGAGAAGAAGAACTTTTATTGTCTACAATTGTTATTGATACTTAAAAATACCGAACTAACTTAGGGACATTCTGCATTTTTTCATTAGGTTTTAGAAAATATTATCATTATTTACATTATCATACAGTAGAGAATTTCATACAAAATAAAGCAAGAACGATGAACGATGACCAGGAAGTATAAGTGTTCTGTATATTTTTAAGCCTGAATATAACGCGCGGCGCTCGCAATAAGTAAAAAAATCTGCTCAAATGCGAGTCAGTCTCGTCCACTGAGTTCACACTCAACACGCAATGCCTCAAATTCGGCGGAAAGTGGGGAACCTAAGTGGAACGGAGTGCCTTAACGCTAAGTTTCCTTTGCCTACCCCGCCAAGTGGATACAGCATAAAGCTGAATCATACTCATTATGAAAGTATTTTAAAATATATGACTCAAATGTTATATGATAATTTCTATTAATAACAAAAATCTTAGCTTCAATTCACGTTTTCATCTTTCATCTAAGTAATGAATACGACCAAATCCTTACAATTCCAATTTCCTGTGAAGTATATTTCTTGAATACAAAGAATTAATTGATATATTGCATGATTCATAGCATATCAGTAAGATGTGAAGAAGAATTTCCTAAGGTTAAAGGTTTAATCACAATTTTTGAGGTTTCATGAAACATAATGAATATATACTATATATATTTTATATATAACATAACATTATTATACATATTTCTCAGGTCATCGTGGCGCAGCAGCTCACCATATAATTGTGTACGCAATGGTTATAAGTTCGATTTCAATTTAACGAAACGAATAAGTTTTATTTCATTGCAATGGCATCGTAAATCTCGTCATCAATTTTCGCCACTTAACACCAAGCGTTAAGTAGTGAATGGAGTGTCTTAACACTAAGCTCCCTCTGCCTATCCCGCTGTATGCTGGATAGCCGTTTCTGGTAATTTCTCTAATAAATGTAAATGGCACTTACATTTTTTTCAACATTTCAACGTTTGCCCATTGTGTGTTGACAATATTCTCTTAATGTAAGTTTAATATTTAGTCAAAATTTAAAATCGAAGAATGAACATAAAACTAACATCAGCACGAAAGGTTACAGTTACAGTTATACTGTGAAGAACTGACAATAAACTCAGCAGCTGCTCCTTTCAATACAAAATGATGTTCATGAATAATAGATATTACATCAATAATGTAAGAAATATTCATTTGTCTATATTACATAAAAATACTTTAGAAATTGAACATATATATATATATATATATATATATATATATATATATATATATATATATATATATATATATATATATATATATATATTATAAAGTGCATTTAAAACGTTGGCACACTGTTCTAAGTTCCACCATGTAAATGCGTTTCTACCTAACTCTGTCTGTTTTAATTGCATGCTTACCTAATACACCTGCATATTTTACATTGTTTACATAAATTACATTACATTACAAAAATAGTTGTAATAATCGTAAAAAATATATTGGTAATATTTGTAATATGTACAAAATATTTTTTTAAGAGGAACAAGAGAGATACCAGTTTTTTAAATAATATTTTTTTTTGTTTTATATCATAAATTATTTTTATAGATTATTTTTTATTTCTACATTTTCTACAAAAGATAGTAATTGACAACCCTGTTGTAAATTCTCACTTCAGGTGCTTTGGTACATGCGGCACCTGATTTTGTGTTAGCAAGCTCTTAATAAAAAAAGTTAAGTATATTGATTAGCCGTTTCATGAAAGATAAATGAATGATTTTAAATTACTGAACTAATTGAAAATATTTTATAAAGATATTATTTTTTACTACTTTCTTGAGAAGTTAAACTAATTTGTCGAATATTTTTTATTAAAAGAAAATAAATCAGAACGTAATGAGCTTTAAACTAGGGCGTTGTCTAGAATCGAGAAAATTAATATCACCATATCTTAAAATTATTTAACGTTTTCTAATAGTGTTTTGCTCCAGTACATATAGTAATTAAAGAACGCAACGGGAGCTAACGACGATTAGGAACATTTTTAGCTTCCTGTTTTTTTTATATAGTAAGATTGACAGAAATAAATTATTATCGTACCGTTTTCGCAGCGTGTTCTCATCTGTTTTTGAAGATGGTAACACTTAAGTAAAGGAAATGTATATAAATTATACAAATACATATATTAAGCTTAAGCTAGTTAAGAACTTGCACTCTGACTTCATTGTGTTGCTGTCAAAGCGAACGAAGGTAAAAGTTTGATTCATTCTGTAGTAATTAAACCTGCATTGTTCACTTGTTTTACTTCAGAACTATTTCCACATAAAATAAATACGCCAAGACAACGACAAAATTTCATCAGTTCAATAAAACGGACAACAAAACATTCGCTCTCGAACGTCATTAAATGATATGTATTATCTACATTGAATCTTACAAATCAAAAAAAGAGATCTTTATCACAAAGCCTATCAACGTAAGTCCTTATCTTGGTTGATTTTATGCAAAGAGTAAAGTATTTATACTGTAAAAGAGTACCCTCTTAGACGATTTTTTTGAGGGAAAATTGATCTACAGTGCTAAATGAATCCTAACCAATACACTCACATACACGAATCACTCACGTACAATTCGTTATATTATTTACTTGCATTCATGATAGGTATTTAAAATAAAACAAGAGAAAATATTATCATTTTATAATTTATAACATGTTTTTATAATAGTTTTGGGCTCCCACTTTTGAATCATCATCATCATCATCATCTTTTAAAATCAATTATCCATTCAAAATACGATAAATTGATCTACACTACTTATTCGTAAAAATATTTAAAGTCAGTAAAATATTTTGTTATATATTTTATTTTAATAACAATGAAGGGAAATAAATATTATACGAACTAAGTACATCTGTATCCGATTCTATATTATATGAATAAATGAATAGAAATGTTGAGGTAATCTTAGTTTCAGTTTTAATATCGAAAAAAGAAAATAATTCATACTATACAGAATATATTACACTTTAAATATTTGGCTTGATTTTTTGTGGCAGCGAACTCTACGATTTTTTTAGCTTCACATTGTATGCCGCACATGGCAGGGTAGGCAGAGGGAATTTTTTAACCTGGAGTTAAGACACTCTTTTCCGTTCCGTTTCACACTTTCCGCCGAATTTGAGGTATTACATGTTGAGTGGCGGAACTCAACGCCCCCCTTTACCTTGTTACCGTAGAGCGAAGAAATGAAAACATTAAATATTTAAATTGAACATAATAAACATTTCATTTCCTCGAGTAGGGATCGTACCCACAACCTGTCGTTTAAAGTCACACCTTTTAAATGATTAATAAGTTAATAAACTTATTAATCATTTAAAAAGATTATTACTCATTTAAAAATATCCTAAGTATGTACTTATATATTGTTGTACCTAGTGTCATTTTAATCCATAATTAGTAAGTTAGAAGATGTTTCTTACATTATGTTTTATTTTGTGTATTCATTTTGAAGCACTACATAACATTTTAACATTATCAAAACTATGGTAACGCCACTTGAAAAAAAACAAGTAAATTATACAATTATCAAATCATTTCCCTAAGAAAGAAAAACAATAATATTTATTTGTATTATATTTCATTCAGAAAATTATTCTTAACTTACGACTCTTGAGAGCTTTTCATTGTTTAACCTTCGACGACTTTGAACAAAATTAGATAATACACGTTCGATCGTAGACTTATTTCTGGACACAACATAAATTGGCAAGAAGATAAAAACGTAAATAAAATCAATTGGTTCAGTCTTCGATCAGTGAGAATAAAATTTATAGATATTTTTGTAAACATAGTCGCATTTACATATATCAAGAATAGTTACAAATATATATAATAGAAGAATTTTTATCGTAGGACGAGATTGATATGTCAAAATTTTCTTTTATGGTGTTCATTTATTCTCTTGTATAATAACAAACAGTAAAGTTAACAAAAGTTTCTTATCGAAAAGAGACTGGTTTAATACTAAACGAAAACAAGTAATGTATCAAAACAATTTTATCACGGCCCCAGGATATTTTGCATTTTTTGAGTGTATTCGGGCCCGTATTTGGGATTTTACAGACGTTACTATATTTTTCCACTTCAATGTTTTTGATGCTATATCTAAAGACGATTGGGTTTTGGCAATCGTTTGAGGTAGCATTCCTAAGCTAGATGGACTTTACGAGACGCCTAAAGTAAGATATCTTAAGTTATTTATATAACGATAACGTAGAAAAAAATGTCTTTGAAATAATGGCTCTGTTATTGAAATCACCTCCGAGTGTGATCATGCCAATAAAAGGATCTTTAAAGCGTAAAATTTCTAATTTATGTTCTTCTCCAATATATTATTGAATTGGATGCCAAAATGAAGATATATACTTTGACATTACAAAAATTGACTTTTATCTATAATAAAACTAAAAAAAATTAAAAGAGCAAAAAAAAAATTCTGTAATAACAATTTATACTCATAGTATGAACATAACAAAATAAACATCTTCAAACTGATAAAATTATTGTTATAGAGAAAAGGGTTAAGATCTTCATTTTTATAAAAAATTCAATCAAGTTAATATTATTTTTGCAGATCGTTTTAAGCCTCCACGTAAATCGTAAAACCGTAAAAAGAAAAGGTGAGTAATAATTATAACTTCTAAATTCGAGGTAAATTACAGTTCTAATTAACGACGTTTCAACTGCTAACGTGGGATCCGTTTAAGTGAGCGCGCCAACATTTGTTAGCTATGTTAATAATTCGGACCCCTTGTTAGTATGCTTACGAATTCAACAAAACCACATAACCGAACAGAGCATTCTTTGCAAAAAATATGGTAAATTGGTAAAATATTTGAATCAAATATCTTGTGGCAACAAATGACAAGGGATCACGAAGGGATCTACATTTTGTAAGTATAACAGTAAGGTTAGGGAACTACCGAGCACAATACCGTAAGTATGCACTTAAAGTAGATGAAGTCGTACCACTATGTCATAATAGGGGCTTAAAATGATCTGCGAAAGTAATATTATACTTGATGGCGTTTTTTATAAAGAATATTTGTGCTATTGCGCCACAATGACGGATACACGCCGAGTGTTAAAATATATAAAACATAATAAAATGAGTATTATATTTACTATATTAAATTTTGAAGATCATAAATAGCACTGAGCAGTGAATAATGTAAAAAAAGTATTAACTATAATTGTAATCTATATATAATTTATTTATAGTAAATGTAATTTACGACAGAATGCGTAAAGCCTCTGAAACTTTGCCCAATTAGAATTAAACCAACAAACAGTAATTTTAAATATTTCTTCGATACTAAAATTTAAGTTTATTATTAAAAAAATAAATAAATAGTTGTATTCGTTGGTTTTGTTCTATATTATTCAAGCCGCCTACATAAAATACATAAAAACAAACAAACAAATACAAACAAACAAATACAAAATAAAAATATAAAACAAACAAAACTAAATTTTAAATCTTATTATTTCGATAAAAGTTATTTTATTTAAAAAACAAACTTTGCATACGGATACTGTCAGAATTAAACGTCAAATCAGATAGCCGGACAATACGCTCGGATATCATCATTTATAATATTTACGAGTGTCAATCTACAAAAGGGCTTAATTAAAATGGCGTGCAAGCGTTTTACGAAACAAGCAAGCGTTTTGCAAAACGACCTCTGACCCTTTGATACGAATTCTTTTATATAAAACTTAAGTTTTCTTTATTAAACATAAAATATATTAAGTGTTCAAATCATTTCTTTAAATTAAACAAAGTATTATTCTTGCAACTCATGGTATAAATGTGGCATCTTAAGAATTTATATACATATGTTTGAAAGATATCTTTAGTGCGATAACGTAAGGCTCTTAATACCGCATAGTTTAATTGATGTGGGTGAGACATGATATACTTTATTCTGAATACTTATATTTTACAAGAAAATGCTTTGTTTTTTAAGATTCTATGCTTTAAAATAAAACAATCTTTTAGAAACTTTACTTACACGTCTGTCTATACGTCAGTCCATTTTTCAATACCATTTATCACAAAATCTCAAGGAATATAAAAATAGTTTATATTTTTAGTTTTTTCTTCTTACCATATATTTATAGAACATAAAGTATCTTATAGGAGCTGGAAAGGCAAATCGGAACCGAGGCCCTGGTTTGGCGATACCAACTCGCACTTCGCCCTCCGTTATTATAGATGCATTAAAATATAAAAAAAAACTGTAAACTGTAATAAATATAGATATAATGAACAACAGAAAATTTCTTACAAAATAACTCTCGCGAATATGTAGACACAACCTAGTTATGAAAAAAAAAATATTGTTAGAGGATTATAAGGGTCTCAATAAATTTCCTCAAGCTGCTATTTTATCAACGATCACAGTCCGTGAACAGAACTGCCCTGCTATTTACAAAATCAACGTTAAGCTAGAAAATTAAAATAACTACTTTATTTTACTATTACGAATAGGTAGAAAGAAATTCACAACTAGAAAGATGTTTATTTTTCAACTTTAAAAATCATAGATTTTTGATCAAATAACTACTGAAATTAATATAATTTTAAAGTTGAGACGAACGGTACATAGTTAATCCGGGTTAAGCTAGGACGACTACCTCCCAGGCTTACTTTGAGTTTGGAGACGAATATTACTATAGGGTTATTTATTCAAAATAAAGTAACAGTGTCAAAATGTATAAGAACTTCTGCCTTAAATGGTACATGAAAATGGTCCCTAAGGCGCACGATGTTGAAATTCAACTATTCACAAGCGAGCCAATCACGTAGGTCACTGCTACACTGTAATAACGACTCCCTGTAGCCACTGCCGCCTCTTCAAGGGTAAGCCTTAACTACCGTGCAACCAGATAGACTTTATATACGTATACTTGGAAGGGTTTAGATTAAACGATTCCTTTAAGAGCATTTGAGGCATGTATTGACTCGATGTAAAAAGATATATTTTCTGTACTTTCTGTATTTTGAATATTATCTACATAGGTATATAATGAGGCCTGAGTCCTGTCGTGGCTCAGCGGCCACGCATGTGGCTGTAATCGACAGGTTCTGAGTTCGATCCCCAGTCGAGGAAATGAAATATTAAATATTTTCAATTTAAATATTTAATGTTTCATTTCTTCGCTTTGGTAATAAGGCAAAGTGCGGCGTTGAGTTCCGCCACTTAACATGCAATGCCTCAAATTCGGCGGAAATTGAGGAACGGAAGTGGAACGGAGTGTCTTAACACTAGATTCCCGGGTTCCCTCTGCTTACCCTGCCTTGTGTGGGATACAACGTGAAGCTTAAAAAAAGAGGTATATAATGACAATAATAAGAAGTGAAGAAGAATATATATAATATTTAGTTAAAGTTCCTTTTAATATATAGAGAATCGGATAATTATAAAAAAGTTTACCCCAATATAACCTAAAGAAACATTTCATTCCGTGATGTAGTAATAAGTAATATTGAACTATTTTTACACAGCAAGTGTTTATAAGAATATCCTAATATGCTTCATCGCCAAATACTCAAATCGTATAGTTACTTAACATTGATAATTTATACAGCAAAGTTTCATAAATAATTCGATACTGTAATATAGGTTATATTACAGTAACGCTTCTCATATTTATTACTGCCATACAGTATAGCTTTAACGTTCAAAATATGAATTTACTTTGCTCTTCACATCTATGATTTTTATTATAATTGCGATTTAATAGCTCTACCAATTTAAGCGCATTAGTGTTGATATTTTATATATACTGAAGTTTTCTCTGTAGGTATTGAATGTATTTCTTTCATTTATTAATAAATATTATAAATTATTAATAAATGAAATAAATAATAATATAATTATCTGTGTGATTCCGGCTTAGAATAGGTTCACCCTGGTACTGGCGGTGCCGTAAGATGCGACTAAAGTACGTGTGGGAGAGTCACGTTGTCAGCAATGATAACACGCATGGGCAGACTCGACCGGATTATTACCACTCCCGGCATTTAAAACCGGCGTTAAGTAGTGGCTTCGGCCACTGCGTTACGCATTTGGTAATGCCGGGCTCCGGTGCCCATCCACCATAAAGACCGGCAACGCTCCTGGCGTTACACGGGGCCGTGTGCGGCGGTGTTTACTTACCACCAGGTGAACCGTACGCTCGATATATAACTGATATATAACTATATAATGTTACATTTGATATATAACTATATAATGCATTTATTACAGTATTATATAACATAACATTGTTATGTTACCCAGTGGGATAGTAAAGCTTTAGTAACATAGCAATGTACTATAACTTGGCTCTACTCGCGCTTGATATTGTTCTGTAGTTTACATGTTACATATAAAAATATTTTTGTTTAAGTTCTCATGAACATATCGTTTCAAGAGCGTGTAAAGTTGCCAAGATAAAATGAACTTAATGCAATTTTTCCTCACACACGTTTCGCCGGAAACTAGTTCTCCACGGGATTCTCGTAAGTCCACACAATTAGAGTTTTCACTTTATACCTCCCTCGGTTCCTTTTCACGGTTTAAATAGTTTCGCTTAATTTTAAATGAAATATAAACGAATATAGGTCACTTTAAAATAAATTAATCTATGTTTTAACTGCTTTATAACTACAGTATACATATCGTATGAATGTATATTTTTTATTATAGAGACATTATTGTAGTCTTACAACTTGTTCTTAAATGATAATTCATTCCTTTTTTGTCCACCCAGGGCACAATCCCGCACTATTCAAATCAAACCATAAAAGTTATTTTTAGTTTACTTTAAGGAATTCGAAATATTTATATGCCACCTGCAGCGTACCTATACGTTAAAAGTAATGACACGCTTAGGAGATAAGACCTCTGCGGCCCAGTGGTACAAAGGTCTAACTATAGACGCGGCGGTTGTGGGTTCTACTAGTCTCTACTAGAATTTAATGATTGAATATTATAATATCACAGTAACGAGGCAAATAGCGCTAATATTATTACGTGTTTTTTAATAGTTCTAGTAGAATATGTATATCGATATTATTTTGTTAGTAATGCTTAGAAAGAATCAAGAAAAAGAATTTGTATCTACAGGGAGTAAGTTTTTTTAATTACAATGTTTTAGATCTCTTTCAGGATGTCTATTTCTAGATCACGATATAAGAATTATGTTAAACATACTATCAGCGTTCAGTCTTGTATATTCTAATATTTTTTATGCCTCGAATGTTAAACAAAGGTGGTCGGAAAATGGTTGAAAAATGGTTGTTGGGAGTTGAAAATCTTTGTAAGCCGACTTAACTTCAAAAAGCTGAAATATTCTATTTATTTTTTATAGTAAAGTTAGTAAAAACATAATGAAAAAAACTCAAACACATTAAAAAACCCCGAAACGGTTCATATATTTTGTTTGCGTTAACTTAGAACTTGATTTTTTTGTGCTCCAATGGTTTGTAGACCGGCCACTACTGTATCTTGAGATAAATGGTCTTGTCAGACAGACGGCAAAGCAATTTATAAGTATTTATTTTTTATTGTACCTTTAAAAAAACCTTATGTTAAGACAAACGTCACGTTAACATTGACACGCTTGTCCCCCTGACAACCCTAACATATACATGTATCTTCTTGATATATAGAAGAGGAAAAGTTATTCCAATTAAACTTGCTGCAAAGTTTTTATCTTATAAGTTTCATGAAAGCATGTAATAAAATGTCGTCTGTTGGTGTTTGTTATGTGCCTTTTTTATTATTACATTGCAGAAAATTATTTTTTCACTTTCTTATTAGTCCTGATTTTTCCATACTGGAAAAAATAGAGATGGTATATACGAGTATATATATACATGAATCCTCTTAAAATATAGGAAAAAAAAACATGATAAATCCCTCACTGTTTCTTCTAAAACTACTTCAGAGGCTTTCAATGGTGGATGGTCGAATATGTCATTTGCTAGCTACATAACAGTGCTACTATGAAGTCATATATTTTTTATAAATGTAAACTTATATATCTTTTATATTTATATGTACTTTAGCATAAATGCTAGAGTGAAAAAAAATTAAATAAATAAGTTAATGATAATATCAAGATAACTTAGAACGTAATATTAATTATAATTATACTCTCAAGTCTCTCTTTACCAACGCTCTTATTTTTGATTGATTATTTGAAACGATATGAAATGTTCTTAAACGATCTTTAAATGTCTTATAATGAAACACACATTTGCTCGTTAAATCTTGTGTTAATACTGCACATATACATACATATTTATGTATATAATGTATATTTAGTATATAATACATATTTTGTATTATATACTAAATATAGATTATGCTTTATTTAAAGACACCTGTTTGATATTTGCGCTATTAATTTATGAAATCCTAAAAAAGATTTAAAATAACTGATCTTGTTTGTTAATATATCAATCGAAAGCAAGTTTAAAAAGGTTTGCTTTATATAAAGACAAACATTGTATCATCGTGTAAACTACGGTTCAGAATGAATCCACTAAAAGACTAATGAAGTTAAAAATAAAAAGAGACTTTTTAAAGCTTTTTAAAGAAACCTTGGCTTTGATTCGAGTCATTTAAATATTTCATTAAGAGTGAGAGCTAAAATTAGTGCTAAGGTTTTTAAACGAATAATCTAATTAATACTGAAATAGTGAAGAACAGTTACTATTTAATGAATATGTAAATTATTTATTAATTTAATTACTTTTAAAGTAACGATGGGGTATACTTACTTACTTAACTTCACGCTATATCCCTAGCGGTATAGGCAGGCAGAACGGAACGCAAAGTGTCTCGGCATACCTTTTTCGCCTTGTCCACTATCATCAACCACTTCATACATGGAATGGATTCGAAGGTCGATCGAGGTCTTCCCCCCCCTCTCTTACCACTCACTTTTCCTTATATAAGTCTTTTTTACCATGCTTTCATTATTTATTCGCTCAACTTAATGATGGGGTATTACTTTTAAAAATAGTAAACGGATTTAAATTATTATTCTTTTAATTTCACATTTACTCGCAGGCTGCCACAATAGGTATTATTAATAACATTAATATATTACTTT
Organism: Eueides tales michaeli; assembly: GCA_018249855.1. Lineage (NCBI taxonomy): Eukaryota > Metazoa > Arthropoda > Insecta > Lepidoptera > Nymphalidae > Eueides > Eueides tales. Next base: position 1,825 of record DWMZ01002023.1, on the reverse strand, counting down.
TAATGTGTTGATGTATCTTTGTAAATTATTTGAATAGATGAAAAAAATCGGGAAATGGTTCATGCTACTCAGTCTTAATATCGACAAGTGGAATAATTCAAAAAGTCTGCGATTGACGAATTTATAAAGAGTTGGCAAAATTCCATGTGACAGCGAATTTTACGGTTTATGTATGTGTTCATTTAAAAATCTAAGTACGTACTTATATAATTTTGTACTAAGTGTCATTTTAACCCATTATTTGTGAGTTGAGTGAAGTGAAGTTTATATACTTACTATATTCATATATTTCTTTCAACATCTTAACATTATCAACTTTATGGTTGATTTATTAAGGAGCATGAGCTAGTTGAAAAAAAAGTAAAATATACAATTATTAATATATACAATCTTTGCCCAAAGAAAGAAGAATAAAAACGATATTTACTTGTACACAATATATTTTATTCTAAAAATTATCCTCAACTTTACGAACTTTCAAGAGCTTTTCATCCTTTGAACTTCAAGGAATTTGATCAAAATATATTAGACAAAACATATTCGACCGTAGATTCTGAACATAAAATAAATTGACAAAATAAATTGACAAAATGTTAGTCTTGAATCTGTGAGAAAAAAATATAGGTAGTTTTTTGAGGATACTTGCACTTATGTAAGTGTAGTGTAGTACTACTACTACAAATGTATGCATGTCGAGAATAGTCAGAAATGTGTAAAATAGAATAATTCTTATTGTAGGACGAGATCGATTAAAAAAAAAATATGTTTTATGGCGTTCATCTATTTTCTTCCACATTGATTACTAACCGTAACTAAGAGAAAGCAAGTAATGTATTGAATTAATTTGGTCACAAACCCAGGATATTGTGCCTCTTTACGATGTACTCGGGCCCGTTTTGACCATTTCACAGACTGCTTTACTTTTCCACTTCAGTGCTTTTGTTGCTAAATCTAAAGGCAATTGGTTTTCGGCAATCGTTTGAGGTAGCATTCCAAAGCAAGATGGACTTTACGAGACGCCTAAAGTAAGATAACTTAAGTAATTTATAGAATAATAATATAGTAAAGCCTCAAAACTGTCTTTGTAATAAAAACATTTGTTACTTTTAAGATTTATAAATCTTATTTGGTAATATTGGTTCAGTTCTTGAAGTATTGCTGGATGTGATCGTTATAATAAAAGGCTCTTTGAAGTGTAAAATTTCTAATTTACGTTCTGAAATACATAATAAAGTTTCTCTTATTTTAAAATTCTATTGGATGCCAAAATAAAGACATTTAAATTTGATATGGCAACAATAGAGTTTTGTATATAAAAATCTATATAGCTTCAAAAGCAATTTTATTGAAAGACAAATCTGACTTATATTATTTTTTTCTGTAAAACGATTACTCTTAAAGTATAAGCAAAAAAAATAATAAATCTTGAAACCGATAATATCATACAATCAAATACAGTCGAGATCTTCAATTTTATAATAAATGCTATCAAGCACAATATATACTTTTGCAGAAGCATTTCAAGCCCCTATTATGACAGCTGTACGATCTCATCTACTTTAAGTGCGTACTTGCGGTAGTCAGATCCGTAGTTCCCCTAAATGTAGCATTTTGTGATCCCTTCGTGATCCCTTGTAATTTTTTGTCACAAGATATTTGATTGAAATACTTTACTATATGTATGTATATATATATATATATATATATATATATATATATATATATATATATATATATATATATATATATATATATATATATATATATATATATATATATATATATATAAATATATATTTTTTTTTTTTTATAATATGATATATAT
>DWMZ01002022.1:0-14858 GCA_018249855.1 Eueides tales michaeli | reverse complement strand
AGGCTACATAAGAGCTTATGTTTCCACATCGTTCAAACAAAGATGCGTTTGCGATATGCGAACGGAACTTCAAAAAATTAACAGGCTCCTGTCTCTGCTTAATAACCAAAACAAACATTATTTTATCGTTTAAAATGTTCGTAATTTGCAATTGTATTGTGAATATACAATTATAATATAAGTAAATCGTATAAATTGCATATTTTGTTGTAACTTCTGTAATATAGGAAGCAAATATTTCTAGAGGAGGCCTGTTGTAGCCCAGCGGCACAAACGTGTGACTGTTAACGACAGGTTGTGGGTTCGAGTCGAGTGGGGACTCGAGAAAATGAAATATTTAATATTTTTAAAATTAAATATTTAATGCTTTCATTTCTTGGCTCTGGTGACAGGGCAAAGATCGGCGTTGAGTTCCGCCACTCAACACGCAATGCTACAAATTCGGTAGAAAGTGAGGAACGGAGTGTCTTAACACTTGGTTCCTAAGTTCCCTATAACTACTATATACTGAATACAGCGTGATGTTATATAAAAAAATAACAGATCCATTGCGTATTCTATCAGCAATGGAACAGCATCTATACACTTACGATAATCGTGGAAACGGCGGAATTTTATTTAATCAGAACTTATAATTAGTAGATAATAATTAGAAGAACAAGCGATAATATGCCTTAATTTTGGTTTGATATTGTGTTAAAAACAGCATTTTTTTTTTCATGTATACTAATGGTATCTGTTTACCGCCGGTACGCTAACACATTTCAGCTATAGTTCATCGTTATTTTATTTTGCTTTAGTTATGTTAGTGTTATTATCTGTTATGGTACAATATATAGAAACATTTAAATTTTCCTCTGAATAATATTAACAGAAGAATCAAAAATATTAATGATATTTTCTCAAGTAGGAATTAATTTAAAACTTGCCGCGTTTATAGCCACAATATTATAAGCGTGTGACTGTAAACGCGACAGGTTTTGGGTTCGATGCCCCCTCAAAGAAGCAAAATATTTTAATATTTTTAAATTTCATCATTAATATTTTTATATCTTCGCTCTGGTAAAAAGGCAAAGGGCGGCGTTGATTTTCGCCATTCAACACGCAATGCTTTAAGTTCAGCGGTAAAGGAACGGTGGATCTTAAAACTAGGTATCCCTTTGTCTACCCTGCCATGTGCGGGATAGGTAAGTATAGCGTGTAGCTTTTAAAAAAAAAATCATCTATGTATAATTATTTCTACGTGTAATTAGTACCTACCTATGGGTACTTATAATTAGACAATTTGTTTGACTGAACGCTAATCTCAGAAACTATCTCAAATCAAATGAACCTCTTTGTGTTTGATACCCCTTTTATCAAGTACACTCAATTTCTTTGTTTGTTATACGTTTCCACGTAACTCACTGCCAACAGTCAATACTGTCTCAGATACTTCGATTGTATTGAATGTGTGTATGACACAGCTCTTAATTATTTTTACTAGCATGAAGCTGCGGATAAAAATCAGTAATTAATAAAATTAATTATATAGATTTTATTAAACAAAATTAATGGCAATTAAATATTTAAACAAAGTTAATTATCACTACACTAGTTATGTCTAAATCCCCCTACTTAGTCTAATTATAATTATGAGTGACCGCAATACAAAGAGCTTTATGATCGTTTTATATTACGTTTGGATGTTCGTCCGAGATGAGTGGTTATCTGATGCCGGCAAGTGTTTACTACAGATCTTAAAAGACAATAGATGTGATCGCGATTAAAATTGTGTATCTAAATGGTAGCATATATTAATCATTCAAATTGTAAGTAATGACTTTATGATATGATATGAGTGTGTGGGACAGCGTCTGGCTATATGCGCGATGATTCTGGTTTCGATCCACACTCGTTGGTATGATCAATTTATATTTATAAGCCCGGTGAAATAGACCTTGGAGAATGGTGGAAAATGAGGAACTAAACGTATTTCTACCTTTCTGTATTGGAAAAAAGAAAACAATTTACAGCAGTAAATGATAACTTTTTATTATAAATTGCATATATAAAATAGGTATATGAATAATGACTCTGTTGAAATTTGCATCAACAACATGATTCATAACGATCTATATAGGTATAGTCTTAATTTTACACATTAATAAAACATTACATATTTAAATTTAATATTAGGTAGTAATGAAAACTATTTTATTTTTTATTGGCGTTCAAAGAAATCTTTTAATTCTTTTCTAAGTAAAATAAAATTAATACTTTTACCGTGTAATTTCCAGACAGACTATTCTTCACTTTGGATGAAACCCATTTGCACGTTACTCTCTAGTTTTTTCATGATTTATATATACGAGTATTTTATGACATAAGTAAATAAAATATATTTAATATATAAAAATGTGAATGCCCTGTCTATTAAAATTTTATAGGCAACGTATTTTGTAAGTGTTAGCCGAGTGGTCATAAGCGGAGTGTTTGCGGTCGCCGCTCTGCCTCATATCGGTATCGATTTCGTTTTATTGATTACTATCAATTATATTGGTATAGGTAGGTATTTTACCGATCAGTGGTTGATTTTTCGCATATCTTTTTATTTATTTATTTATTTATTTAGGATCGTCAACAGAAGAAACATTATAATACAGTCAAATAAATCAAGGTCAATTAATAGTCTTAAATGTTTTTCCAATTATATACAATCACAACATGTTCCAGTAACATAACAATTGATATTATAGATAAAAAATTAAAAAAAAAATAATAACATCGATTTAATTAGTTTTAAGAAAAATGTCAAACATAAAAAAAATAATTTAAAAAAAAGCATTTTAAAAAAAGTCATACTTAATGCTAAAAATATAAGTTAAATAAATGTCTTGATATATAATTAAATTAAATAGTAATAACAAAAAAAATGAAAATTATCTATACATAAATTTTAAAAATAAAATGTTTATCCTATGTAATGTTTTAAACTGTGAGGTGAACCTATCTAATGATATAAAACAATTAAAATAATTACTGCAGTATCGTTCTAATGACCGCCGTGGCGTAGTGATGCGCCGTCTGATCGAAAACTCAATGGTTGTGTTATTTAGACATTTCCCCGTCCCCTTAATGTTGAATGTTTCTGTTTAGTCCTTTATGTAAATTTTTATGTTAATATATTAGGTATAATAAAATAAAATTGTAAGCTAACATTATTGTAAAATATTTTTTATTACTAACCTAACTAATGTTTATATTTTGTATAAATTTATTATTTTATTTTAGGTGATGGCAATATTTTAACTGGATCTTTTTGACATGCATTTTTTTTGTGTATTTTTTTCTTTTTTTTTTACCGTACAACCTCCTTCGTGTGTTTTCCATTCAACGTGACGCCATAATTAAAGAACTGGACTGTTATTTAGATATTCGTTCTATCAAAAATATTTGATTAGAGACATCATGACAATTTTGATAACAATATATCCAGATGATATTGACAGTGGAGTTATAAATTAATATGTAGGTACAACTTATTGTGCGATAATAAAATTTAAATAGGCCTTAACCAGAAGGCATTGGTTATTTTAAAATATCTTTTGCACTTTGTGTAACTGTATTTCAACTTCACGCTGTATCGCACAGAAGGGTAGGCAGAGGGAACCTGGCAATCCTGGCAGTTCCCAGTTTCTGCTGGATTTTAATAAGCATTGCGTGATGAGTGGTGGAACGCAACGCTTTGCTTTGTTACAATAGCGAAAAAAATGAAATGTTAATTTATTTCGTGGTTTGGAGCACAAGCATGCGAACGTGTTGCGGGTTTGATGCCCATTCGAGGAAATGAATATATATAATAAAAAAAATTATAATAATAAAAAATATTTAATATTTTTTACTTCTTCACTCTGGCAGGCAAGCGAGGCGTTGTGTTCCGCTCAACTCTAGACGCAATCAAGCCTCAAATTCAACGGAAAATGGGGAACGGAACGGAGTATCTTAGAACTAGGTTCTCAAGTTCTTTCTATCTACGCTATCATGTGCGGGATACAGCGTGATGCTAACGAATTTACACAAAAACTTAAATAATTCTCAGTAGGTTATGGAGACTGGAAAAAGATATCACAAATATCTATATTATTTAATTCTCAGCACGAAATTCATTTATTCTACCTTTACTTTTTAAACACCATATAGGTACTTAGATCTTCAGTCGATGGTAGTTGACATTTATGACGAGTCATTAGTTTATTGTTTTTGTTTCTCTACTTTTAAATGTTTTTTTCTCTTCTTACTTCCAATTTTATTATTTTTTCTATTCGCCATATATATTACCTGATAAAATTATAAGAAATTTATAAAAATTATTTTCTTAACGCCCAAGTCGTACTAATAAGATTAAGGAAATGTACAAAAGTGCTCAATCAACAGGGCCTTTCAAGTTTTAATTAAAATAACCGATATGTATTACAAGGACTTAACTTTTAATAATAAACAATTGCTTAAAAAGTATTACAAATATTTTGTTATCACAACATCATGTCGCTGAAATAGAAAGTTTACAAATGTTTTACGTTTTGTGACATATATATTTTTTTGAAAATCGTTTAAAATCTTACTTTTTAATTATATTGCTTCACGAACTCGGCTGCCCCTTCACTTGTTTATCCGACTAATTAGCTCGGATCAACGCTGTCAGATGGTGCATTTGATAAGTAACAATTGAGATAGTATTGGGTACGATTTAGGCGGTGGTACAACTAAAGCAACTCAGATTCACGCTGCAGAAGGACCATAGTGTTGAGACACTCCGTTCCGTTCTCCACTTACCGCCTTTGAGAGGCGGAACTTAGCGCCGCGATTTAGTTACTAGAGAAGAAATAAAAATAATATATACTTCATTTGAAAATACTTAATATTTCACTTCTTCTAGTGGGAATTGAGGCCACAACATGCCGCTTACACGCTTGTGTCTCTGCGTTACGATGGGTCTCAAACTTTCCTCTATATCTTTATATTTTATATGTATATTAAACTAAGATATCGAATTAATATAAACATTAATATTTTCTATTAATTATAGTTCCCTAATCTATCTAAATTTGTAACCTGTCAATGTCTGTACATTCAATATAAATTAATAAAATTCTTATAGTTAATCTTATAAGGAGTTAATTAACGTATTACATGAAACAACGCCCTCTATAGAATTTCCAAGCTGCCAAAATAACGATTATTTGTCCGTTTATCTGTGCGTGTGTACGCCTTTATCTCAGAAACGGCTTATCAGATTCAAATACAGTTTTCTCAGTATTTTGGCAACCTTCATTTAACATTTAATGTTTGTTTTATTTAAATTGGTGAAAAAAGTTACGCAAATTTAAAACAGTATTTTTTCATTCTTTTAGCTAAAAAAATTGTTTTTATTACATACTTAGGTATTGTCTTAAAAGTGATAATTTCATTAGAACAAGAAAGTATTTGAAAATAGTAAATATAATAGTGAATTCAAGCGGGTGAACCGCGGACAGGTCGCTAGTTTACAAAATAAACATACCTAAATTATACTGTGACACGTGGATATCGTTGCAGGTGAGATAAGGTGTCTGGTCGTCATACAGCTTGGTTTATTGAGGTTGACAGGCTGACGATATAAAAATGATCCACATTGCAAACGTGGAATTTGATAATAGTTAACAATTTTTAGAGAAAAGCGAAAATAGATCTACTCGTTGAGTTTGATACTCTGATATTCTCACAATTGTTTTCGCTCTTCCTCTAGCAAATGCTCATTTGCATCGTTTTTCTATGTGTAAATTACGTACATACATTTATTACAAATTCACGTTTTAAGTCTATGAACTGCATCTTTGATCTACGCCTAAATTACCCTTGCGTCTTCGAACATCAATCGCTTTCCGATACCAATTATCTATGAACAAAGGATGATTATTGAAAAAAGAAGAGCTTTTAATATCGATTATTAGCGAACGATTACAGATATCAAAGAGTGTTCAACAAAGAGGTTTTAATTTTAATCGATCTGATTGTTTGTACATTAAAGTACAATAATACGCTGTTAATGTACTACTTTAATAAGCTCATTAGTCATCTGTGGTAAAACAAGCATTTTGATTTATTTTACATTATTGTATGTGAGATTTTTAATTGATTTTTTTTCATAAAACTTGAAATTATTATTGTGCTTTATGAATATTGAATATAATAATTTAATTACAGCGCCATCTATTGGCAAGGAATTAAGTTAATTGGTTAATATAGTGTATGGCAGATGGCGTTACAATCGACAGCAGTTGGTTTGGTTACTTAGCAGTAGATGTAGCTAAAACAAAATTATTTCTATCCATATTTTTTTATAATAAAGTGGAAAAATAAAAAAGAAAAGGATAAATTTAAATATTTTTTAATATGAGATTAATAAAACCAAAAAATATTTTAAGATTTCTCTTAAAAATAATTGTACATTGACAGATATTTCATACTTTTTACTTTTCTACTAGCCAAGAGATGGCGTGAATAAAGAAATATAAAAATGATATTTTTATATGTATTAAATAACTGACAACAAAAAAAATACATTTGTATACTTAACTATATCCTATATAGTTAATTTAAAACTTTCTATACACTATGCAAAAAATAATTTGTATATGTAAAATATACTATAACAAAATATATTGTATATGTAAAATATATTTAAATTATAAATTTCAGACAGTTTAAAGACGTATATTTTCTCAAAAAAATATACATATGGTTTGTTTTTTTTTCAAAGTTTTTAGTGTTAGCTGGCCAATGTCCATAGTGACGTTGTTGTAACAATAAAATAAAAAAAAACGTCAGTTTAAATTTGAACACTAATAAAACAATATCTTTTAATATTTTAGTAACATTTATGATAATTGTAAATATTTTTTTCATTTAAATACACTAGCAGGTGAATCCGCGACATTGCCTAATACAGATTCTTATGTTCATCGTTGAAAGAAGATAAATTCTGTTCTCTTTCCACGCTATTTTTTCAATCTTTAAACAGCTTTATAATTTGATAATCAATAAATAACACACCGTTCCCTCCTTTCCATCATAATTTTCGATACATTGAGTATACGTTGATGTAATTGAACTCAGAATAAAAAAAATACATAAATAACAAAATTACCATAAAAAAATAATATTTAAATTACAAAAATCCAATCATATTGAGTAAGATCTATACTAAAAAGTAATATTAGAGGCGCAAAACAAATAAAATGCATCGATTAACTCCCGTCAGACACTAACCATGCACCGTGTAACTGATATGTTAAATACACACGTATTGTACTGATTTCATATTTTGGGGTGGCTTAGCTTGGATTTCTTGAGTTACTGTTTGTGTATTATTTGGTTTAATTTGTATTGGAATATGAATTGAAACTGTTATTGAAGTCTGTCTTGGCGCAAAGACGCAATCGCGAGGGAGGTCGTGGTTTCGTTCCGATCGAAATAAAATATTTAATATTAATAACAAGGCAAAACGGCGGCGTTGAGTTCCACCACTGAACACGAAATACCTTAAATTCGGCAGAAAACGGAGTACAGCAGTGTCTTAATGGGAAAGTAGTGTCTTAACACTAAATTCTCAAGCTCCTTCTGCCCACCCTGCCATATGCAGGACATACCGTGAAACTGAAAAAGAACAAGTAGACTTTTGCACGCACTTTTGAAACATCAAATGAACGTTGACTGGCTCAGAACGCATTTTTAGTAATTGGTAGTAACAATAAGGTTTCACACAATAAATTATAAAACTTTACGCTTTTTTCACCAGATTTTTTTTATAATATACTAGTTTTACCTACTTCTTCGCCTAAAACAGAAGACTACAAAGCCGCGGGCCTGTAACAGCTAATATAGAAAATTACACAAAACCGTTTAACATGTATAAAATAATCAACACCAATATATTTTTTTAATGAGAAATAATGATTCATAAGATTAACACGTTTAACTAAATAACAAATTATAATATTAGTTTAGTAATTTAGCTCTTGTTCATAGTGTACATAAACACTGTTTCGCAAACCAAAGCGATAAAATCAATTGGTAAAGTGTCTTTACTTGTCGCTTATATTCGCGGCGTTGGGTTCCGCCGCACAACACTCCTCCTGAAATTCGGCGGAAAGTGAGATACGGTACGGATTTTATATGCGGGATACACCGAGTAGCTAAAAAAAATGCTTTTGAAGTCGAAAATTTATATCTTTAAAACACTGCTCTAATATGAAACGTAATTCTTGTTTTAAAAAAAAATAATTCGTGAACAATACTATTAAATACTACAAATGAACCCAATAAATATGGTAATCTTACAAACACTGTTATAAATAAATTCTTAATAAATATAAAATCTACTTTATTTGTATGCATTAATATAAAATATTGCATAATCAGTTTTTTGTCAGTTTGTTAGTGTTATTCCACACTTAGGAAAGAAAAATACTAATAATAACTTAGGAAAGAAAAAACTAATTAAGCCATTCGTTGGTTAGAGCGCTTGGACGCGTTCCAAGAGGCGCGGGTTCAAATCCTGCTTCGTTCAAACGTATAAACGTATGTACTAAATTATACGTTATTAAATTTAGTATATGAAACATTTGTTATTTTTATATGAAATATTTAATATTTTCATTTCTACGCTCTGGTACCAAGACAAAACGCGTCGTTGACTTCCGGCACTCAAAACGCAATGCCTTAAATAGCCGGGAAAGGAACCTTAATACTAGGTTCCCAAATTCCCTCTGCTTACCCTGTCATACAGCGTCACTCTGAAAAAAAAAAACATTTATTTCTTTCACAGTTCCCAAATAATTAAGACGTCGATATTTCAAATAAACATTTTTAATATTTACATCGGCCGTCGGCTAATGACGGCTTTGTGACGTCATTCCTCTAAATAAATACGTCATGTAAATCGTCGGCCACTTGAAATGCCTTGTCGGTACGTAAATGTATATAGGCGATGAAAACATACCGTATCTTATTGGCTTTTTAACTAGCTTTTTAACTTGATACTATATCTTGAATAGTATCAGAGATAGGAAGATTGTTTCTGATATTGCGTATCGAATGGTGGAACTAAACGCCGCTCTTTGTTAAAATAATTAATTTCCACACAGTTCTTATGGCAGTCAGTCATTGTGCCGCTGTGCTACAATGGCCTCTAGCAGTAGGGTAAATTAAAAAAAAGGTAAATCTGGTAGAGGCAAATGTATGTATGTATGTATATACAACTGAACAAAGTATTGTTCAATTATTAACAATTATATATATATATATATATATATATATATATATATATATATATATATATATATATATACCTTTTATAAATTCTATTAAAATAAATGAATTTTAATTTTTTTAGGAATGATTCGAGCTGCTTTTATGACTTCATTGTTAACAGATTTGATTATTTTAAATAAAATTATTTTAACCGGATCAATCACCTAATAATTAGTTAGCCCATTTTAGGAAACGACGTTTTGGATGACCTTGCAGAAACGTGACAGCATAGATTATAAAAATGAGAAATAATAAAAAAAACATGTACTTAATTACTTACTTAATTATTACACTATACTATGGTAATAAGGGTACCTCTAATGTTGTTGCTCATAATAATTAACATTAAAATAATCGTAATTTTTTAGCAACTTGTTCCCTTAGATGTTGAGCCGGTACTGATGTTAAGATGAAAGAAGGAAACAATTTCTCTAAGATACTCTGCAATAATTTTATCATTATTACAATTTAAATAAATTTTGTGATACATTACGAGCTTGAAAAACATGTATGCGTACGTGGTACCTCCACGTACGCAAAATGCGCATTTAGTGTAATGCCCATTTAGTGAACTCAAAATAACTCAATGAATTCAATTTAATTTTAAATTTAAGGACTAAAAATAATATTTGTTACTATTACTTTTTTATAAGGGGTAAATTATCGTCTATATATAGCTGTTGTTTTTTATATTTATTTGTATATTACTTGAACTAATTTTAAGACCATTAAAAAAAATTATCTTCGATGAGTTATGAAAAAAGGAATTATTTAATAAAACAATCAAATTTGAAAAATTTAGTACAAGATTCTAAATTAATTTGAAGGTCTGGAAACGAAATATAAGATCGTGTGTTCACAATTATATTGTAATATAAGCATTCATAGTTTCAGAGATTGAAATGAAATAAATAAAGTAAAAGTTATAATAGAATTTATTAACATTTATGAAGATAACACTTTTATTTAGTTATGGATATTATTATATAAATAAAAGTTATTTTTATTTTGAATTTGGGAATTTAGTATTAAGACGTTCCTTTCCATTTCCTACTTCCCGCCAAATTTAAGGCAATATGTGTGGAGTGGCGGAACTAAACGTCGCATTTTGCATTTTTATTTCCCAGCTCTGGTACACAACATACGGTGTTAAAATCCGTTAAATTATGTCATATCATATTTAGACACAATGTTTGATATTGGTGATATTTTTGTATATAAAGATACATATCTAATATCCACCGAGCGTCTTTAAAAGTATATACAAATATAATTTTTACCAGTTAACGGTAGTTTAAAAGGTTAAAACAGTTTAAAAAACGAAAGTGAAATCTTATCAACTGACAAACCTCGGGTCACGTCACTCAGTGTGATTCCGCAAAAAATGGAGATCTGCGCCGGCGCCGCTCCGCCAATAAATTATATTGTTGTCAATACGACGCCCATGCCTGCCTTACTTTTGAAAAACTATTTTAAGTGCTATACTAATTTCTTGAAATCATTCATAATGTATTAAAATAATTCTGTTTATTGTCTATAATGTTTATAATTGATAACATTAACGTTGATAGTTAACTTTTAGCTTTCGTTGCCAGTAGGTAATGTTTCGTTATGCATAATTAATTACGTATAACAAAATTTTTTTTCTTCCACTTCTTCTCAATAAAGTTGCCGTGGTACTTTTAGGGCAGTGCAGAATAATATTGTGGCCTTATTCAACTAGTTCAGTGAAAGATTCGAAATATGAGCACACATTTTCTTCATTTTCATTTCAATAAAATGAAATTGAACGCTTCAAGCATCATATTTACGTCGACTTTTATTTGATATAGGTACATTTGGTCAAGTGTTAAAGTAAAACATAATAAACAGAGGGAACCCCTAGTATTAAGACACTCCGTCCTCATTAAGACGTCGTTCGTCGTTCGTCGTCGTCGTCGTTCCCAACATTCCACCAAATTGTTGAAACGTTGCGTGTTGATTGGCGTAATTCAACGCCGCGCTTTCTGCGTAACCATAGCGAAAATATAAAAATATTATATAATTAATTCCATCGAGTGTGAATCGAACTTACACCCGCCGCTTTTACTGTGACACTGGACCACGACAGGTTCAATATTGAACTAATAGTATCGTAAATCCAAATTTTTTTTTTCCTAATAATATTAATAAAAACCAACAGTTTCTACAAAATATGTAAGTATTTAAATCTAAAGATGTAAATTTAATGGGTATTTCTTGTTACACAAAGACTTTACAATGAAGGGTCAAATGTCGTGTTAAAATAAAGACGTGGGTCAGTGTCGACGGGTGTCCCGGTCCGCGCCGTGGGACCTGTCATTGAGTTATTGCTACCACTTGGCTCTTGGCGATCGTGGCGCCAGTGAAAAGCTCAAATATTGCTTGTTTTATAAAAAAATATACATTATTACGTTCAAATTTATTTCTTTAAAAAAGTATATTTAAAAATATGTAATTTTAGGCTTACTGGAATGTACCTACTGTAGAATAAAAATTAAAAATATACAACAAGCTTGTGTGAAAGTATTTGTGCCTTATTGAATTGTTTTCAGAACCTTATTGCTATTTAGAGGTAAATTAAGCTTTTGCAATTTAGCCACTGAAATTATGACAATATTATGTTTTTTTTTTCTGAGCGGCAGGAGAGATGGAGAGAATTTAGTATTGATATATTTCGTCTGTTAAAATTCGAAACCGGTGTGGGAATGGACGTGTCTAAATGGGAACGGAATTTCTATCCTTTGCCTACCGAGGAACATAGCGTGAAACTAAAAAATATATAAAAAATAAATTGAAAAATTGAAAAATCTGTAAATTTGTATGTTAAATATTTTTATAATTATGTTCAGTATTTAGTAAAGGGTTTCTATAAGTTCTCTAACAGGATTTCAAACGGGTCTCAGGCGCAATGGCGCCGCAGTTAAAATTATACGCTCCATTTGTAAAGGACCTGCCCGTGACATCTGTTACGTTTTGCACTTTGATTTATTGACAGAAAAAAAAGCTTTGTAAAATATATGAATTCTTGAGGTTAAATTTATAAAAGAAAGTTGAAAATTACTCAACGTATTTCAAAGTTTAAAATATAATACTATAACAGTCGTTAACGAGTGTGGTGAATTAAAAGTCTTTTAAAGCACTACGTACATATTGAGATTATATCTTGATAAATTTTCCACTCGAGGAAGTGAAATATTTAATATTTTTATTTCTTTTCTCTGGTAACAAGGCAAAATGCGGCGTTGAGTTGCTGCACAAAATGCCTCAATTTCGATAAAAAGTGGGAAGCGAAAGTATGTAAGCACTAGATTTCCCAAGTTCCTTATGCATACTTCTACCATAATGGCGTCAAGCTCAAAGATCTTGGAAAAAATATATAATTTTCATACACGATCATCACATTTTTACAAGCGTTGATTTGTAAAATACATTTTGAAAGAGTTTGTAGTTAACTATAAAAGAGTTTCAGATGCCTCATTATCAATTAATTATAGTTTAAATTAAAACTTTCAAATCATTGTTTAATAATTACACTTACAGAGATGCCTGTTGTGGTGGAGTGGCACTAGCGTGTAATCGCGACAGGTAGTGGGGTCGATCCCCACTCGAGGATTATAAAATATTTAATAATTTCAATTTGAATACTTACATATTTAATGATACTATTTCTTCGCTCTTGTACGTAATAGCTCAAATTTGGCGGAAAGTGGAGAACGGAAGGAAGTCAATTAACGCTAAGTTCCCAAGTTCCTTCTGCCTACCCTGCCATGGGCGGGATACAGCGTGAAGCTGAGAGAGATAATTTCACTTAAAGCTTCCCAGGTAACTGCCATTACCGGCGACTTTTTATACTGTAATTTCTACAACAAAGTGCAACTTTTTCATAAATAACTCACTCAGCTTCACGCTGTATCCCGCACATGGCAGGGTAGGCAGAGGGAACTTGGGAGCCTAGTGTTAAGACACTCCGTTCCATTTCCGTTCCCCAATTTCCGCCGAATTTGAGGCATTGCGTGTTGAGTGGCGGAACTCAACGCCGCGTTTTTTTTCCTTATTACCAGAGCGAAGAAATGAAACATTAACTATTTAAATTATAAATATTTCATTTCTTCGAGTGGGATCGAACCTACAACCTGTTGGTTACAATCAAACAGGCCTCAACCTCAAACTAAATAAATTAACAATATTGTAACTTCTACGAGTATTAATAAATAATACTTGTAATACTATGAGTTAGCGATGCGTAATAATAAAAAAAAAACAACAAAATTTAACAAGAAAAATGATTTATCTACTTTATTATAAGGAAATCAAAGGAGACGAAACTCAACTAATAGGCTAATGTATGCAAAGGAGATGAACACTAATTGATTTCCGTTTCTATATGCCTCGTAACATCCGGTGGTTGCTCACGTCTTCTCAGTATTATTCATCGTAATAATATGAGTAACATGTACACTTATGGTTTAAACGTAATTGGAATATTTATTGGTACATATTATAAAATAAATTAATATGTATTTTTTTTGTACTGTTTGGAATATCTATCTATATATTAATTAATACGTGAAGTAAAAAGTGTCTTTTTTATATAAAATATAGCTGTGCCATATTTAGTAAGTAAATAATATGGCACAGCTATAGTTTATATAAAGATCTTTACTTCTTCCGTTTTTAGGATGCACCTTGTATTCAGCACATAGATGCAGTGTAGAATTATCTTTCTATTCAGAAGTTACATAAATTAATAAAATAAATAAAACACACTACCAAACGCTTGACATTTTAGTATAAAGTGACATATAGGTCAATAGGCAAACGAGGAATTGCTTTAGCTGGGAAATGATAATATTTTTCTTCCCGTAATGTGAAACTGAACTCATATAAAAATATACTTTAAAGATATACGAGAAAAAAAAATACAAAAGATATGTAAGAATACAAACATTTCAATAACACTCGAAGTAAATTATCTTGAATGCAAAAGTAGATGCTGTTTTCGTAACATTTTAATCCCCAAACCAATAGAAGATATCAAATAGTATGTTTTTTCATTATCTAACTAATTTTTATGGCGTTTATTTTGAAGATAATTTACACTGGAGTAAGTGATGTATTAATTTAATTAACCATTTATATATACGTAGCTGAAATATATATTTGTTACCATAACTATCAGTACAATGACACAAATGTAAATGTAGTGAAGAAAGAGAAAAACATCATTTCAGAACTCAGTATTTCAAGCTACCATTGACGGTCTTGCGATAACCATAACGATCAATTACTTACATATAACATGTTTCTATTTCCCCAATATACTAAGACAATGTTCGATGCTTAAATTCAATCCAAAAGCAAAATGAAAGGAAATATTAAAATCTTACTAATATTATAAATGCGAAAGTTTGTACGGATGTGTGTATGTTTGTTACTCTTTCACGCAAAAACTACTGAACGGATTTTCATGAAACTTTGCAGTAATATAGCTTCGATATCAGAAT
>DWMZ01002021.1:0-14858 GCA_018249855.1 Eueides tales michaeli | reverse complement strand
TGAGATTAGTAATACCATGTCTGTACAAATATAACTAGGCAAAGCTTAAGCGTTTCAGAAAGGAATTTCAATATGATCTTACTGCCACTCTTGTTATCAAAGCTCCATAAACTTTGGGAACAGGACGCTACGTTTATGATCTTGCGGACGTCAAACAACGAACTATTTCAATACTTGCGAGTACGTATTAATTAAAATATTATAAAATGTGGTTAATTTTGCTTTATTTGAGATTTACTTTTAAATACATACATACAATATTGTTTTGCAATATTTCCAGGTATGTAATATTTTAATTTAAGTTCTTCAATCTCATGTAGAGCTAGCTTTTACCTGCTGCTTAATTGAAATAATTAACTTTTTCCTGCGGCTTCGCTCGCTTCAAGAAGTATTATTATTAATTAAGTATACTTTTTGCGGCTTTACTTTCTTTTAGCGTATATAAAAAATTAAGGCCTACAAAAGTTCTTTCTATACAATATTCTTAACTAATATGTCATTACGCGCTAAAACTATCAAGCTTTTTGGCCAACTTACTCGTGTGAGCCAACAACATCAAACTGTTCTTCAGGCAGTTGCTTAAACAAATCAAGTTGTACTTTACCGGCGCTACAACACATTCTTGGTGTCTCAGTTTTATTTATGGATAAGACACGGCAAACGGCCGTGTCTTATCCATAAGCGTATGAGTCACCTGATGGTAAATGATCACCACCGGCCATGGGCCCGTGTAGCACCAAAGGAGCTGCAGGTGCGTTGATAGTCTTTAAGATAGATGTGCACCGGAGACTGGCATTATCCAATGCGAAGCTCAGTGGCCGAAGCCACTACTTAACGCCGGTTAAAAATGCCGTGGCCAAACTAATATATTTACGTCCTCCATCATCTTTTATTTTATCCCCATGGGGTGGAATTTACCAAAATCCATTCTTAGGGGATGCCTACGTCATAGTGGCTTTATGCAAACAGAGTCTTAACCCGATTAGCTTAAAATTGACAAAGTTTCATACAAAATTCCGTCCCCTATTTTATCCCCTTGGACTGATCAAAATCCTTTCTTAGCGAATGCCTACGTCATAACATCTACTTGCATGCCAAATTTCAGCCCGATCCGTCCAGTTGTTTGGGATCACTACGTCAGTCAGACAGTCACCTTTGAGTTTAATTACTTCAGACTTTTTATGAGAAATATTCTTGTGTAGATTACAATTTTTTTAGGTTCACAGTATATTATCCAGCATAAGGTAGGGTATGCAGAGGGAGAGAGAACTTGCGAACATAGTGTTCTGACACTTCATTCCATTCGTTACTTTCCGTCAATTTTCAGACATTGCGTTTTAAGCGGCGGAACTTAAAGCCGCGTTTTCCTTTATTACCAGAGCGAAGAATTGAAAACATTAATATTGAATTTGAAATATTAAATATCACATTTCCTTGTGTGGGGATCGAATCCACGACCTATCACGTTTACAGTCACACGCTTGTGTCCCTGCGCCACAACAGACCTCTCGCTTAATACTGCAATGCAAAATTGCTTTAGAAAATAAGACACATTATTTCGTAGCTTAGAATGATCTGCTAATACTAATTATTTAATTAAAAAAAAATAGTTTCTAAAATTAGCGCGGTCGAGCAAACAAACTCATAGTGCTTAAAGTTAAAATATATTTTTTGGACATTTAACCCTTAATCTTGAATGAAATATACACAATACCTCAAAACAATAAAATGTTCTACGTTTGTTGCTATATCTACACAAACACACGCACTCCTAACGTCGGCCTTCACAAGAAGCGAAGTAAGAGATGATTTATGGTTTCTATATAATATAATGGTTTAGTGAAATCCCTTCTCGCTAGTAATACTCTCTTTGTTAGTTACATCTGCAGCAGTTTGCGATGAACCTTTGTAGCCTCACAGTGAAATATATTGTTTACAAATGGATCTTGTCCCTACTAAGAGTATTTAACTAATATTTTTAAGATCATTATTAAGTACCTATATGAGGTTAATTAATTAGTAGTTTAAATGGAAACAACTTTTGTGAATGGTGAGGGTTTTTATTAGTAGTCGCATTTTTTTCATTGTCTATGTGGTCTCCGAAGTTCAGAAGAAATTTCACGTTATTTTTAAAAACCAATAACGTCGTTTGGTCCAGGAACATTTAGAAGGAGATGGGTGACATACATATGTATAGATGAATTTTATACATAAATTATGAAATGAAATCTCTTTACGAACATTTTTTATCTTGTTCATTGAATTATGACATTTCACGCCTACAAGGTTGGTAGCTCCCCGGCGAGGGCGAGGAAAGCTAACATTTGGTCTTCGAAACTGATAACAGATTACGCACACAAATAATGTTAAGGAATTGTTATTAATGTCTACTTAAATATTATAGAGGCCTGTCGTGGCGCAGCGGCACAAGCGTGTGACTGTAATCGACATGTTGTGGGTTCGATCCTCACTCGAGGAAATGAAATATTTAATATTTTAAATTTAAATATTTAATGTTAATTTCTTCGCTCTGGTAATAAGGCCAAGCGCAGCGTTGAGTTCCGCCACTCAACACGCAATGCCTCAAGATCGGAGGAAAGTGGGGAACGGAAGTGGAACGGAGTGTCTTAACACTGTGTTCCCGGGTTCCCTCTGCCTACCCTGCCTAGTGCGGGATACAGCGTGAAGCTGAGTCTTATACTTTATACGGACACACTACTTCGCAATGTTTGCACAGCGAACGTATACTTTCTGCTACCCAAAAACAATTCCTCTGAATAATAATTTAAGAAGAGAGAATGTTATTTAATAATTATTTTTAACATTACTCAAAGAAAAATATTTATTTAGAGAAAGTTATTAATAAAATAACAAAGCAAACAACACAAAAAAGCTGTAACAATCTTATTAGAACTTTGACGCAGCTTGAATTGTATAAGAATACATGGTTCAGTGATCAGAACGTTTGGACGGTTTCTTAGAGACGCAGATTTAAATCCTGTTGGGTAATTTTCTTATGTTTTCTAAATAAATATTTCTCATTCCTAAATGTCTTTCCTAACGTGTTGCTAAAGGTTAGTATATAATTATTATCATTTTGTTGAAATTCATATTCCTAAGTGGATAATAACATTAATTAATAATTAATTGAACACAGAATTAGAATTATATATTACAGATCTTATTAGTATATCTTTTTATTGTATAAAAAAAATGTCAAATAATTATAATTTTGATGAAAATATTTGTAATTACTCTTTAGTTCCAGTAAAACGTTCACGTCGCGGCGTTTTGTTTGCGAGATAATTACTTTCACTCCTTTATGTTTAATGTGGGTTTTAATTTAAATTTTGAATGAAAATAATTTTATTACAAAATTTTAAAAACTTATCGAGAATTTCATAGTCATAACGATTATATCTTTTGTTAATATAGATTTTTAAGGTATAATTTAATTAATATAGGTTATAGCGGACTGTACAGCCAGTTCTGGCTGCCCACAGCCCGAGCGTCAGACCCTACGGCCATCTATAAAATGTATGTTTGAAATATGTTATATGAAGTACTATAAGATAGTAGATTATATATAGATAGATTAGATAATATATTTTTTTTTATAGTTTCACAAAAACTACATTTTTTTGTGAAACTATGTTGTTATTTTTTATTTTAACAGAAATGTCAAGAGGTTTGTTGAAGCTCAGAGGTACAAGCGTGTGGCAGTAAACGATATGTTGTAGTTTCGATTTCCACTCAAAGGAGTGCGATATTGTATATTTTCAAATGAAATATTTCATATTTCAAATAAAATGTTTAATTTACGCGGCGTTGAGCTCCGCCACTTAACACGCAATACCTTAAATTCGGTGGAAAGTGTTCATAAAACTAGGCGCCCAAGTTCCCTCTGTCTTCTCTGCTATGTGCGGGATATAGCATGAAGCTGAAAAAAAAATCAGTTTCATAATCTATCTGTATTTGAGTAAGGGTTGTTCAGTTCCGAAATTTAACTCGTAATATTTAAAAAATTGAGCGATTTTTCGAAAATTGTACAAAATAGAGTCTCAACATATTACTTTTCTCCATCTACTTTGAATATGCGGAATACGTGAAGATATAAAAGTGTACCTAAGTACAACATTTTACAGCTATTAATTAATTACAGTTGACTTAATATTCGAATTAAACAGTAGTTCTGAACGCCTGTACTACAGCACTGTTTATAAACAAGCATGAGCGGGGCGTTTCAAAGTAGAACTTAGTAAAGTTCATAAATGTTATTTAGTGAATGCTTAAGCCAGCTGATGTAGTTTGGATTTAATTAGAAAACAAATTTGAATATAGTTAAGGATAGGTGGATTTGAATATAGTAAACAAATTTGAATGTGTTAAGGAGGAGAAGGTCTGTCGTGGCGCAGGAGCACAAGCGTGTGACTTTAAAAGCCACGTGTTGTAAGTTCGATCCCCACTCGAGGAAATGAAATATTTAATATTTTCAATTTAAATATTTAATGTTTTCATTTCTGCTCTCTGGTAACAAGGCAATGGCCGGCGTTGAGTTCCGCCACTTAACACCTAATGTCTCGAATTTGGCGGAAAGTGATGAACGGAACGGAGTGTCTTAACTTTGGGTTCTTAAGTTTCCTCTTTCTACCCTACCATATGCTTGATACAGCGTGAAGTTTTGTGAGTGTGTAAGTAAAGGGAACATATTTTGAAACAAGTTTATAGAGAAACGTTTCTATGAACTAAATCTTTTCACTAAATAACGCTGCGCCGCGCAGTGGCAAATTTAGAATTGAGTATAGAATACTATTATGACTATAAATAGTTACAGCTTAAAGTTTTAAATAATGGGCGTCCTTTTCGTGTATCTGTTACTGTGTTTATTATAGCAGCCACATCGTAACATAGTAATATTATTTATTGCGAGGCAACTGTAAGAACATCTGTACGCTCAACATTATTCACAAGGAATATCAAGGCACTTATTAAAATATAAATATTGTATTTATATCTGCAGTAGTATCCCATAATAGTATTCTACAGCATAGAATACTAAGATAATAAGTAAAATTAATTCAACAGTATCAACATCTGCCATTTATGTCAGCTTCTTAACTGTGAACGCGCTGAATTGAGTTTGACTGCATGTATTTCGAGGTGAGAATTTAACTGAAGCTTGAAATCTATAATTATATCCAAGGCATTATTAAATTATACTTAACATATTCTTCTATTGACAAATGACTGTGAGACAAGCCAGAGACGAAATTGAATTCTGAAGGAAGTTATTTCAAATTATGCTTATATTAGGTTATTAGAGAAGTACTACGAGAAGATAACTCGAAATTCGTATGAAAGCAGAAAAGATACGTTTTCCATTTTACATCCAATCGCAGTAAAATTCACGTAAATAAAGTAACGGGCGACGAATACTATACTTATTATAAACAAAGTTATATTATAGAATAGAATTCGAAGTGGGAACGTCGAGCGAATGAGTGATGAAAGAATGGCAAAAGAGATTTATAACTGATAAGAGAAGGAGTGATAGACCAATGGAAACACAATATCTACTATACTGGAGGAGAGTCACGTTAAAAACATAAGGACGCCCCGGAGAGCATGTAGTATAAAGAGGTTGATGACGGTGGACGAGGCGGAAGAGGTATGCCGAGACTGTAAGGTTCTGCGCCCCGTTCTCTCTGCACCCTGTAGGCAGAGAGAACGGAGAGAGAGAACGGATAGGGAAATGAGTAAATAAAAATTCAAGCTCACTACAATCATGGACAGTTTTTCTTTAACTGTGTACCGATGACATCGTTACCAAGATTTTTTAAGTAAAATAATAACGCATATGAATCTTTGCGAAGTCACGTCATTTATATGGGTTGACTATGCAAATGATTGTTGAGTTTCTCTTTTCCTCAATTTTTAAGAACAGTATTTAAAAATAAAATATATTTTTATTGAGATTACTTTATACGCTATAAATAGGTATAGGTAGGTATCAGAAAGAACATCTATACTTATAACAAATCTGTAACAGATCGATGTCTATACATGGAAGATAGATAAAAAAATCTTATAGGAGGCGTTTAATAATTTAATAGAGTCCAAAATAATTATTTTCATAATTTTTGTCTCTTCATCTGTGAGTCTGTGCGTTTGTACGTGTTAATGTGAGAATCGGCTAATCTGATTTAAATGTTATTTTTATTATTATATTTTGGCAACCTTCCTTTAACATATAGTGTTTGTTTTATTTAAATGGGTTGATTAATTATTCATTTCGTTAAAATATTTATATTTAATATATAAATAGTATAATGAACGTGATAAATTTATTATTATAAATAATTGAGATTAGGTAATAAAATAGAGTAATTTAAGCGGGTGAAGTCGCAGGCAGATTTTAAATAATATTTTAACATAAAAAAATTCCTATACATCACTGTGTCGCTGCATCATTACGGCCACTAAGTGATTGTGTATATTATAATAAACTTATATTTTCAACACTTCACGCCGTCTCATGCTAGGTAGGTACAGACCCAGTCCCTTTGAGTCCCGCGTAATCACTTTACGTAGAAACTGCAATTTACATACATTAGGCTCGGATTTATGTCTTAGAGCTATAACGGCGGCGGCGCTTTCTTTGTAATTACCATTCAAAAGTAAGGACCTAGGATACTAAATTTTAGGCACTTTATTTTAATTTAATTTGTAATATGTGCATAGTTTTTTAATGAAACCAGCCAGCCTATCCGGAGGCAACAGAGAAAAATGTTAAAATTTTACATTAGTTAAATAAATTATGGTAAAAGTTTCATTGCTTATCCTGTTATATGCATGTCTGATATAAGAATACATTTTGAAGTAAAAAATTGTCATGATAAATTTCTATGATCTTCAATTTTAGAGTATTACAAACAAAATTTTGTAAAAATAAATCTAAATTTACATCAAACTTCAATGGGTACTTTACAAAATAATAAAAAATAAGAAACATGAGGACTTTCATCTTGAATAATTACTTACTTAACTTGATCTGATCTCGTCTCCAGTGTGATTAGCAGACGAGAAATGCCAATAACTAATGAGGAGATTTTGTGTTTGCTTTATGTCAACTAAAAAACAAGACAACCCGCACGAGGGAAGAAGAGCAATCGCCAAGTGATTTTAAATTGTCTCGTATCAAACCTCTTTACAAAACCAAGAAACACCGTTTCAAGTGCGATTTGTACCGGGATCGTATCTGTCCCAGGATATATCTTTGCTAAACCATTTTTTATTTTGTTTTATCAAAAATAATTCTACCCTAAAGCATATTTTGGGATTTGACCCAACCGATGAACATGTGAAGCTACTTCCGCTGTGCGTCAACTTCAAAAAAATGAAAGGGAGCAAAAACGCAATCTTTATCCCTGTTTTTTTGATCTCGAAAAGGATTTTGACAGCGTTGCTCGTGAAGTTCTCTGGATACTATTGAGAGAAGACGATTGCACAGATTGTTGCACGATCAATTGCATTTCTGTATTGTCGTAGATGATAATTAGTCAATCCTTGTTCCCATCACTTGTGGAGTGAAGCAAGGGTGTACTCTGGCGCATACACTGATTATTTTATACTTTGCAAATGTAGTTAAAGACGTCAAAGAAATACCAGTAAACCGCGTGCCATTTTATACTATTTTGTTTTTTTTTTTTAGCTTCACGCTGTATCCCGCTCAAGGCAGGGTAGGCAGAGGGAACCCGGGAACCTAGTGTCAAGACACTCCATTCCACTTCCATTTCCTTTTTTCCATGTGCTCCTGCGCCACGACAGGCCTCAGCATTGGTAATGTAAGAAAGGAAGGTTTGAAGTAGCCGCCATATCCAAAATCGTTCGGAAGCTTCACTCATATATTTCTAAATTGAAAATATAAAACGTTATTTCCTAATATATTACTTTTTATATATATTCAAGAAATTATATTAACTGATTTTTAGAATGTATCAGTTATTTGACTTGGCTCGTCAAACATTAATTTTAATTTCTTTTTCAATTTCATGCTATATATTTCCTAATGGGCCTGTGCTAACTAGAGTATGATAAAGCCTTAAAAAAACTGAACAAACCATGAATATTGGAGAGTTTTGTTACGGCTCTCTTTAGACTTAAGTACTTATACATGATCTTAAGTCTAAAGAGAGCCGTAACAAAACTCTCCAATATTCATGGATATAACTCTGTTTTCTAGTTACTCTGAAATTAACAAAAAAAATAATTATACATTTAGCGTAAGAGATAAAGTAACAGTGACATAACACAGAGTCCATATAAGCTCTGCTCAAAAATATTTCTTATTTTAGTTCATTAGAAACATATAAAAAGAAAGTACAGAATAGTTACTCTGTAATCCCACTTTGTAATTACACAAAATCATAGCTTTTATTTTGAATATTATTTTAATGTAGGTACAAATAGTTTCACCACACACATTACGATAACATGTAATGATTGTTAAATAAGAATTTTAAGTGTTTGCACTTAAGAAGGATTTTTTTTTTATCTTCAGCTCTATAATAATACTTTCGATAGAAGTAAAGATAATATAAATATGTAATACGCTCTATATACTGACATTGAATGTAAGAAGTATACATCAATACAATTAGCTCGTTCTTTGAGTAAAGTAATTTCCACGAACATAACTGTGCTTGTTTATGTGATTAGGTTCACGTCCGCTTGTTGTTCCAAGACGGGCTTTACGAGCTCACTGGCTCGTGGATGACGGTGTCATAACTGCAGTTTAACATTGTGTCATGTAGAGCATTCCCACTCTCTGCCGAATTTGATATATTACGCGTAGAGTAGCGGAACTCAAATTTGCCCTGTGGCCAGAGCGAAAAGAATTTAAATATTAAATGTTTCATTGGAAAATAATAAATATTTCATTTCCTCGGGTGAGGGTCGAACCCACAATCTTCAGTTCAAAGTAACTAAAAATGGTAAAGTAAGTGTGATTTAATATAATTTTATTCAAATGTTTGTGTCCTTATATAGCATTCTTTAAATTAAAGTGAGGAATATTTTAACTCAATTAATTGCACATAGTTACACTCAGCTTTAAGGTTAATGCTTTGTAAATAATTGATAATACATTTTA
Organism: Eueides tales michaeli; assembly: GCA_018249855.1. NCBI lineage: Eukaryota > Metazoa > Arthropoda > Insecta > Lepidoptera > Nymphalidae > Eueides > Eueides tales. Next base: position 5,707 of record DWMZ01002021.1, on the reverse strand, counting down.
CATTGGTATGTTATTTGTTTGCAAATATAAATATTAGTCCGTGAGATTGTAGGACAATGGATGATATCGAATATTCTGAGTATCAATTCCCGCTCTCTACTTCACGATGAGAAGAAATATTTTTAAATTCACAACATAACATATTTTTTATTTTAAAAAAGTAGAGCTGGTTTGTTCTTTGAACAAGTGAAGTCTAATTGAAGTATTATTTGCCAAGACAAGAAATTCTAATACTTTTTAAATAATAAATAATGAACTCTCGTACTCGTCGGAATATCGTACAGCAATCGGAAAGTCTTATTTCCACTCGGGGGAAACTACTATACTATTATTTTCTTTTTCCAGTTTTTCTTTTCATATCAAAGTATACGCCTAAGTACTAGTTCTACTCTTTCTGCTGTAATTAAAGCGAAATATAAAACAAAAAGCTGAAATTTTTTTTTATGAAATTTATAGTGTAAGTATATCGTGACGACGTTGCGTATTCAAAATAGTTTATATTTATATAATTATAAATAAAAACTGTTTTACAGTGAAAATTTTAGAGATTAAAATATGTGTATGTACGAAAATGTAAATTTTCTAGTTTTATAGAGCAACATTTTTTATTATTACTACCCTGCCATTTTATATATTTAAATTTGAATATTATTTCTAATTGCATATATTTAGCTAAATAAAACACATAAAGTTAAAAAAGACTAATTTTAATATTTAAATACTCGTTTGTAACACATTAAGCCTCCTTTGTAATATAAATAACATTAAGAACACAAATGACCGTAGCGAAGCACTCAGTTGCCGAAAGTATCAGTTTTTCGGCTTCATTTACCCTTCCACAGCGTCTGCCGGCTTACTTATTTAAATACAGAACTATATTTTAGCATTCAACTTTGTATAAAGTTTTCTACTTATTTAAGCGAGTTAGCTTTTTAATACAATCAAAGAAGAGTTGTTTCACTCAACTCCTTAACTCTTAACAATTTTTCTCTCTTTTTGTCCCTTCTCATGTCTTCTCTACGTCGTCTCGGTGCAGTGGCGCAGCATCTCACTTAAAAATGAGACGGTATTCAATTTCGTTTCTACTGCTAAATCAAGGTGTTAACATTTCTGTATTAAAAAGTATGAAATAATTTTTGATTGAATGAAAAATAAGTAATTTTTTGGAACTTTTTACGATACATATAAAAGTGATTCCTTAATATAAACAACTTATATGCAATGATTTTTGTGCATTAAATGCCAAAATTAAACAAAGACATTTCCCTATACCCAGAATTGTAGACTAAATTGTTTCCTTGAGCTTATTTGGCGTCAGGCTACTACCAAAAAAGACTGCATTTGTAGAACCCTACAATCCATATTTCTTGTTATTAAAACAAATTATAGAGTTTTTTTCGAATAAGCTTTAAATATAAAAAATAAATATAAAAATATATTAATTATCCGTGTGATTCCGGCTTAGAATAGGATCACCCTGGTACTGATGGTGTCGTAAGAGGCGACTAAAATACGAGTGGGAGAGTCACGTTGTCAGCAATGACAACACGTATGGGCAGATTCGACCGGATTGTTACCACCCCCGGCATTCAAAACCGGCGTTAAGTAGTGGCTTTGGCCATTGCGTTTTGCATTGGGTAATGCCGGGCCCCGGTGCCCATACACCTTACAGATCGGTAACGCTCCTATAGCTCCTCTGGAGCTACACGGGGCCATGGGCGGCGGTGATCACTTACCATCAGGTGACCCGCACGCTCGTTTGCCGTTTCATTTCCATAAAACAAAATCATACTTTATAAATTTGACTTGCAAATAAATTTAAATGTAACGAATTTCATCAGATCAAAATGAGTACATTAAGCGCCATGACATTACTGCGACTGCAATAGCTGTCTGTTCAATGTATAGACTAAAAGGGAAACTTATAACTGAGTTAACCTTGTATCAAACTATTGTGTCGCAGCGGGACGGCACCTGCTTCTAACTTCCGTAGATTCGATCCACCCTCAGAAGAATAAATTATACTCGTCTCTTCTCTGTTATGCACATTCAATGCACAATATTTCAATAAGGATGTAGTGAAAATTGTGAAAGTACTTTTTTACTAAAATTTAACATTGGGCTATTCAACATTTTTTTTTTGTTTTTTTTTAGCCTCACGCTGTATCCCGCACGAAGCAGGGTAGGCAGGGGGAACCCGGGAACCTAGTGTTAAAACTTTCCGTTCCACTTTCGTTCCCCACTTTCCGCCGAATTTGAGGCATTGCGTGTTGAGTGGCGAATCTCAACGCCGCGCTTAGCCTTATTACCAGAGCGAAGAAATGTTTAAATATTTCAATTGAAAATATTAAATATTTCATTTCCTCGACTGGGGATCGAACCCAGAACCTGTCGATTACAGTCACACGCTTGTGCCGCTGCGCCGACAGGCCTCAACAAGAATCAAGGAAAACACAAACAGATAAAAGGATATAAATTTCAAATAACATATCGTATTTCACATGATTTGGAAAAGCTCTTAGAAATGATGAAATATTTTCCAACAGTCAGTACTTGATATTCTACTTGTTTATTTTATGTGAAATTTTAGTACTTAAAATGTGGCGTTAGGCTCCGTCAAAATGACTTGTCTGTAAAACGGACTAAAATGGAGATGAACTCCAATACTAATATACTATACTTTATAATAAATAAGTCTATAAGTAAAGGTATTAATTAATTTCATAGTAATTATTTCGAAAAACTTCATACTTCATTGGCTTTTACAAAGTTAATTTTCACTGAAATAACTTTCCCCAGTAGTTTGTCAAATTACTTCGACTTCACTTGACCGATCGTCACAATGACTGCGAGAGCTACAGACGCCTTCAGTAACTTATACAAAGCATATTTGTGCCATTTTATTTAATTTAGTTATATCTGCTCTCTGCTGCTCCCGCACATCACAAGGTAGGCTGAGGGAACTTGGGTGATGACCCTCGATCCCTTTGAGAATCTTCCGCCACCTTATTACTAAAACGAAGAAATATAAATATTACATATTTCATTCTTTCAAGTAAAGATCGAACACACGCTTGTACCCCTGTCCCACGACAGGCCTCATAAAAATATATATACTTTTTTTTAATACTTCACGCTGTATCCCGCACAAGGCAGTGTAAGCAGAGGGAACCCGGGAACCTAGTGTTAAGACACTCCGTTCCAGTTCCGTTCCCCACTTTTCGCTGAATTTGAGGCATTGCGTGTTGAGTGGCGAAACTAAACGCCGCGATTTGCCTTATTACCAGAGCGAAGAAATGAAACAATAAATATTTAAATTGAAAATATTAAATATTTCATTTACTCGACTGCATCGAGCCCAGAACCTGATGGTTACAGCCACACGCTTGTGCCGCTGCGCCACGACAGGCCCCAATTATTATTATTTTTTTATTTTAATAACTAAACATATTTAAGTTATATATTCCAGATATACTAGTATGTATGTATCTATAAATTTGCACAAGCAAAAATGACGACGTATCGCCATGGCTCACTTCTTAACCCAAAGAGTAATGCTAATGCGAGAACCCTTAATCGATCTTATATTAGTCTCGAGGTCGTCGTTTTTCTATCTGTGCTATTCATGAATACACATTTATTTTAATAAAAAAACAATTAACAATTTTGGACTAACTCGTCCAAAATTGTTAATTGTTTTTTTAGTCAATATTGGTTTCGAAATTATTTTTAAAGTATACTAATTGGTTATTTTTATAAGTAATTTAATTAAATTATAAACTGATTTTATTTTCAAGTTTTAAAAGTTATACAAATAAGTTTTATTTTAATCAATTAAGTGTTAAATAAATTCGATAATTTTTCGAATATTTTTCATTTAATGCTCGAGAGCCAAGTGATAAGACTTAGTGTTCACAGTTTATTCTGCCTCATTGCAATGGAATGGAATAAAGAACAGAATAAAGCTTAATTCCAATTAGCAGAGGTCTACCAAGCAAAATGGATCATATCAAATTTAAAAACGTATAAAAATTTGAACGAAGCAGGATTTGAAACCGCGCCTCTTGGAAACCGTCCAAGCGCTCTAATCACTAAGCCATTCGTTCTTATTATATTTGAATGGCTAAGGGGTCAGAGCGCTTGGACGGTTTCCAAGAGGCGCGGGTTCAAATCCTGCTTCGTTCAAATTTTTATACGATTTTAAATTTAGTATTTTTCTTTCCTAAGTGTGGAACAACACTTTAAGAATAGTAAGAATAAATCATATCCTTAAAAAACTTCATCATATCCTTAAAAAACTTCATCAAAAAAATCTATCCTAAATTAAGCAGAAAAATATATACCCATGAGCAATCTCCCCAACCCACTTCCGGGAAAATCCGGTAATAAGAACAAGGCACAAACATATAGTTATTACCTCCTTTTTATTTGTTCCACCAATGGCATAGTGTAATTTTTTTTATAGATAAGAAACGGCAAACGAGCGTACGGGTCACCTGATGGTAAGTAATCATCGCCGCCCACGGCCCCGTGTAGCACCAGAGGAGCTACAGGTGCGTTGCCGGTTTTTACAATGGATAGGCACCTAGGCCCGGCATTACCCAATGCGAAACGCAATGGTCCAAGCCACTACTTAACGCCATCACTTAATTCACATTAGCTTCGTATAGTATTGCGATTTTTGCGTACTACAACGGAATAGTTTCTGACTATTACGCTGTTATCACAGTACTGACATGTGACGTCACGAGTGTCACCCGCTGCATGAAAGTTCTATAAACTAAAAACGCTGCAAACCTTCACCTATTGGTATTCAGATCATCTCACTTATACAGATGTAAGTTATTTCAATTAGTGTTCCCAAATTAGTTGAGAGCTCACATTAGGTTTTGTAGTAAGCTTTTAAAACAAGAGTGAAAATATACGAAGTATATTATTTTTATTAAATTATTAAATTATGTTTATATCTTATTAAGTTTAGGCTCGCCTCAAATTCTATTTCACTAACTAGAACAATTATGCTACTAACATGGTTAATAATTTTACTTATCTAACTGTTTTTGATTTCAATGTCCATGCAATCAGTCCATTGATCATCAATGATCTCATTACGTCTGTATCACTTGAATACTTCTGGCTCACATATGTAACATTGTCATGACCGAGATTTGCTTGGCAGTTTAAATTCATATAAAAGGGGATGGAAAAAAATACCTAAGACTGGAAGAAAAATTAACTAACGAGAATTCTAGACTCAAACCAAAGTTGTTCAGAGTTTATTGACAATACGTTCCCTACTTCCAGCACAATTTTTAAAACAGTGAATCAGTAGAGGAACTTATTTATTTATTCTTTATTGCACATAAAAGTAGCAAAAATAAAAGAAAAATATATGTTCACCAGAAGTTTGCAAATGTGGTCGTATTACTTCGAGCAAATTTAGTAAAGGTCTGAAATAGAATTCAAAAAATATTAAAAAATAAATAAATAATAATAATAATTAAGGTATAAAATAGAAGCCTGTCGTGGCGCAGGGACGCAAGCGTGTGATTGTAAACACGACAGGCTGTAGGAATCGAATCCTACTCGAAGAAGTTAAATATTTAATATTTCCGAAGTATATAATTAACAATTTCATTTTGTCGTGCTGGTAACATGGCGACGTGAACGGAAAGTGGAGAATGGAACGGAGTGTTTAACACTAGGT
>DWMZ01002020.1:0-14861 GCA_018249855.1 Eueides tales michaeli | reverse complement strand
TATATATATATATATATATATATATATATATATATATATATATATATATATATATATATATATATATCGACACCTCTATTACATAAAGGACATATAGAAGTAAAATTTTAAAATATAACGCCACATTTAAAACTAACAATGCGTATCTAGTTGTGAAGACGTCTGGTTGGTTCCATCTCGTTCGCCGGAAGCACGTTGCGCACCCATCAACCAGTCATTTCCGGTTTGTGCCCTTCACTTTTCTTGTAAATTCTCTATGTGATATGGAAGAGGCTTGAGAATTTCAAAATTTTCTTGTCAAAAAATGTTCTCTCTACTTCTCTCCTTTACTATACAGAGTACTCACTCACTCAGCTTCACACTGTATTTTGCATTTGGCAGGGTCGACAAAGGGAACTTGGGAACGTAGTGTTAAGACACTATGTTCCGGTCAGGGTAAAGCATGATAATATATCATGCGAGAAAATGAAATATTTAATATTCTTACTTCATCACTGTAGTAATGAGATAAACCATGAGTGTCGATAAATCGGTTGCAGGTGGAAAACGGAAGTGAAGGCTTGTTTTCCAACTTCCCCCTACCTTCTATGCTTGAACATACGCGGTGTTGAGTTCCGCAACTGAACACCTATGTTTCGAATGCATAAAAAATAGTGCCATAACACTATATTTAAAATGTGGTAACGAAAAAAAAATATCAATAATATTACCGTATCACTTCTAGCAAACCTATGAACATTGTGACAATGGTAGTTAAAGTGTCTCATTATGAGAATTTCATTCCAGCGGGGAAATTGTATCGCAAAAGCGTTGACCTTATATCGTAAATGAAACCTTGAAGTCAGAATACAAGGGCTTATACTATAACTGAGAGTTATTCTCTCTCTCTCTTTCTCTCTCTCAGCTTCACGCTGTATCCCACACATAGCAGGGTAGGCAGAGGGAACTTGGGAACCTAGTGTTGAACACTCTGTTCCACTTCCGTTCCCCACTTTCCATCAAATTTGAGGTATTGTGTGATGAGTGGCGGAACTCAACGCCGCGCTTTTTGCCTTATTAACTAAGAGTTAAATTTCTATGAACTATAGTTTATTACTTAAGGTCTTCATGGTCTCAAGTATAGTTACAGATTCAATTAATTTTTATAAAAGTGAAAATTGAAATGAAATATAATGAGGCATGTCGTGGCGCAGCGGCACAAGCGTGTGACTGTAACTGACAGGTTGTGGGTTCGATCCCCAGTCAAGGAAATGAAATATGTAATATTTTCAATTTAAATATATAATATTTTCATTTCTTCGCTCTGGTAACAAGGCAAAAACGCGACGTTGAGTTCCGCCACTCAACACGCAATGCCTCCAATTCGGCGGAAATTGGGGAATGGAAGTGGAACGGAGTGTCTTAACACTAGATTTCCAAGTTCCTTCTGTCTACCCTGCCATGTGCGGGATATAGCGTGAAGCTGAGTTTTACCTACCATTAAAATGCTTATTAAGCAACATCTATATTTAGCGCTTTACATGGGATTTCTACAATGTGAGAAATCTTATTTGAGACTCAATGAGGAAAAGCCGATCCCCAGGTGGCACAGGTCAAAAACAGATGGAAGGGGGAGATGTCACGTGACATCCGAAATAAAATAGCCGGAAGTCAGAGTAAAACTGACGCGCCGCCGGAAGGCAAGATACTTTCTCAATTAATAAGGCTTCAAAAAATCGGTTTAAAGCTTAATAAGGAAGTGTAAGGCAGCACAGTTAATAGTTCCACGTTGCATAGCATAGCAGGATAGGCTGGCGGATCTTGAGGACCTAGTGTTAAGGCACTCCATTCTCATTAATACACACCCACGGTCGACCAAATTTGAGGCTTGTGTGTTGAGTGGCGAAACTCAACGCCGAACCTTGTCCTCTTATCAAATATATCTTTACCACAACGAGGGATTGAACCCACGGGTTGTGACCTGTCGTATATTATCGTTTGCGTTTACGAAGCCTGTCTTTAAATTCCATTAAGTTAATTTATCTCCTTAACATGACAAGTGACATTTAACTTAACTGCTCTTTAAAAGCATATAAGAATTTCTACGTACAGACGACGATGAGAACGTATGGCTTATTTCTTTAGTGCTTAGATGTTTTCCAAGAGACATAGGTTCAATTCAATTATATTCAAATTTTTAATACGCTTAAAAAAGAAGATATAGCCATTTTTCTATCATTATTGTCCTTCGATATTAATAATAAAATTATACAACAATTTATTTCAGATTAACATCCATATGTTGTTAGTGTGTTAGTAACAATTTTTGTTATGAATTGTGCTAGTTATAGTAAGTAGATTATTTTATTTGGCCCTTTATTAATTCTATCCAATGCGTTATTGGTTTCACATTGTATAAACAGACAAAAATATTATATAAAGTATATATATATATATATATATATATATATATATATATATATATATATATATATATATATATATATATATATATATATATATATATATATATATATATATATATATATATATATATATATATATATATATATATATATATAAAGAAATATGAATAAATAAATGAAATATACAGAAATATTAATAAATATGAATAAAAACCATTCTTTAGGATTTGAACCCACAATGGATCTTATACAATACTTTTACCATAAACAAAGCTCCATAAAGCTTGTGTTCACAAAAAAAGAATTGTCAAAAAGTTAATTAAAGCCATCTTGAGCAATTACGGGACTTTTCCCTTAAATATTTGACTTCTGTCCCCGAATCTGTACAAAAAAAATGACCTTTTAATAATTTTAGAAGAAAAGTTTCGTGCTTATTCAATATCAACATGTTTAACGTAATTTGAAGACAAGATCTGGGTATAAACGCGGTGGTAACGGGATCGATGCCTGCTGTGGGGAATATATCGCTTCGTATCTCTATTAACATAGTAGTAACTGTAATTCATCTTTTTATCTGTAGCAGCGATTAAAATGATTTTTTTGTAAAACAAAAATTTATTTATTTTAACTATTTTTAAAGTGTTATTTCATACTTTGGAAAGAAAAATACTAAATTTTGAAAACGTATAAAAATTTGAACGAAGCAGGATTTGAACCTGCGCCTCTTGAAAACCGTTCAAGTGGCTAACCGGACGGATGGCTTAGTGGTCAGAGCGCTTGAACGGTTTTCAAGAGGCGCAGGTTCAAATCCTGCTTCTTCCAAATTTTTATACGTTTTTAAATTTAGTAAAAATTTATTTTTTCAGCTTCACACTGTATCACGTACATGGCAGGATGGCACATGCAATATATCTTTGACTCTGGTCGTTTAATCATAAAAGGCATCATGATTTCACTCTCACGCATTGATATCGGGCAAAATCTTAGAAAAAATGGATCACGGAGAGTTTCAGTGCTATTTTTTTTCCCTATCACGCCACACCTGTCGCATTATATCCAATTTGTACAGAAGTTAAGAGAAATGAAAAATAAATCTTTATTTTCTATAAAATAGTATCTATTATTTGTTTAAATTTTCTCAAAAAGAATGGAATGTGAAGAATGGAAAGCGTTAAGTTTTCAGATTTTCTCTGCCTACCGTGCTATGTGCGGGATGAAGCTAAAAAACGGATCAATTAATAATGATTGAGGTTGTTGTGGTCTCATCGTTTGACTGCAAACGCGATGGCGTGCACATGCTTAAAAGTTAGTTCAGTCACCCAACAATATCGCAATCGCAATATTTTGAAAATTTGGCTAAGTTTCTTCTGTCTACCCTGCTACCTACAAAAATGAAAATATACTCGAGAAAACGAAGTAATATTTTCATTTCTTCGCTCTGGTACAAGCTGCGGCGTTGAGTTCCACCCATTGGCAAGTGGGGAATGGAAATGTCTTTATGGGAACGGAGTGTCTTAACGTTTAGTTCCTAAGCTCCCTTTGTTTATCTAGAGAGATTTCTATACAATTTTCTATACAAATCTTTTTTAGCTTCACGCTGCTATCCCGCGCGAGGAAGGGTAGGCAGAGGGAACCCGGGAACCTAGTGTTAAGACACTCCGTTCCACTTCCGTTCCCCACTTTCCGCCGAATTCGGAGGCATTGCGTGTTGAGTGGCGGAACTCAACGCCTCGCTTTGCCTCATTACCAGAGCGAAGAAATGAAACATTAAATATTTAAATTGAAAATATTAAATATTTCATTTCCTCGAATGGGGATCGAACCCAGAACCTGTCGGTTGTACAGTCACACGCTTGTGCGCTGCGCCACGACAAAACAAAAAGAAACATGTTTTTTATATATATATTGAGGTTTGTCAATGTTTATAACTATCACTATATACTTAAATTTTATTTAAATCCTCATTTTTGTTTATAGCAGGGGAGACAGAAGGAAAATTTAAGGCAAACTTAATTTTTATATTTACTTTATAGTTTGAAATGTAATTACGAGGAGAGCGCCATATTGCAGTACAATGTGGAATATAAGCTTCGGTTACGAAATAAAACTCCTGTTTCATGGTGTGCCATTATTTCTTATGCGTTGTCCTTGTGGACGGCTTTCGATATGGTACAGCTATTTTGTTGAAATAATGTTTTTTTGTATGAAAAAAAAATGTTTTTTTAAGGCATTTCCGCTTTTCATATATTCATAGATTTTTTTTTAAATGATATGGTAAATGAGAAGGTTGCTCTTGCTTTCAATAGATTATGAAATCCCCATTTATTCTTTTATGAAGTCAGAAAATGTTGTATATATTTTATATATAATGAAACAATAAGATTAAGCGGGCGAAGCCTCTAGTAACTTCTATTATTATTTTGCACCCGTCATCGAAAAATCAGACTATAAACAAACGAAAAAAAAATCTATTATAAAAGGTTAAAGCTTACATATGCAATTTATGATAAGGTCTGCCGTAGCGCAGGCACAAGCGTGCGACTGTAAAAATTATTCACTTTTCCTCACACGAGGAAACGTCGTCGCTCTGGTAACAAGAGCAAGTCACAGCGTTGAGCTCCGCCACGCAACACACAATGCCTCAAATTCGCACGATACGGAGTGCCTTAACACTACGTCCCAAGCTCCTACTACTTATCTAGAATACAGCGTGAAACTGAAATAAATAAATGAAATTTTCTTACAAATACATCCAAAAGGCACTTTCCAAGTTGACTCTACCTTCATACAAACATCAATTTGTGTTCAGTCTGGTGCTACATTGTGCTTTGATGTGAGACTGTGTTCAAATTCAAATTATGCAAGCCTTTAACAGGTGAGATTGCAAAATGCATTTACCGTAGAATAGAAACTGATCTTATATTTCAGACAACTTCTATATTAAATAACTTATAACTTATATATTTAAGATAACGTAAACGATCTATATATATTTAAAAAAAGATTTATATATTTATTAACAGATCTTTCTTTATATTTAAAAATATCTATATATTTTTTAAAAGATCTATATATTTATTAAATGATCTATATATATATATATATTAAAAGATCTATATATTTCTTAATCTTTATATTTAATATAATGTATATATTTCTTGAAAGATCTATATATTTAAAATAGCACAAAAACTGAAGCTTTGGTGTGACGGTTGTGGGTTCGATTCTTACTTGAGGAAAGAAATTAGAGAGCCGCCACTTAACCTATAGTGTCTTGAAATTCGGAGGTTGCGTGGAAAGCAATGGGTCTAAACACTATTTCTCTTTGTCCCCCCTGCTCGCTTTGCTCGCCAACCCCTGACCCCCCCACCCCCCTCATCCATGCAAACTAAAATTAAACGAAAAAACATGTATCAATCAATGAAAACATCAATAAAAAATAAAATATAACGATCAGCTTCTTAATTCTATACCTTTATCAAAAGCAAAAAAAACAATTTACATCTTGATCCAAATTAATAAAGAATCACAACATTTTTTTTTTCATTTTTTTTTTCATATTATTAACACTCACGCGAGTGCCTCACAATACACTTTTCTTCCAGCTTGCACTCGATCAATCAATATCAATTTTCTACGTCAACAACTGTTGTACAAAAAAATCGTACAGAACAAAAAAGTATTTTATAGAATAGAGAGATATTTCCGACGACAAGCACACGCCTCCGCAATATGTTTTAGTTATTTTCGGATATGATGTCTTCACTCGTTTTCTTATAGACTCTAAATTTCCTACAAAAATTTTATTTTACAAATAGTCTTTTAAATTTTATAATTCTTATTGAACGTAAGTTTGGTTGGACGTAAGTCTGAGTTGAGAAAAGTGCAATAAAAAAAGGAAAAAATATTGCGTTTTGTCCATTTTGTAAGAAATTGCATGTTAAGTGGCGGAACTCGCCCCGTTTTATTTCATCACCTGTTGGTGAATATGTAAACAATAATTTCCCTGGAAATCAAACCTATAACCATGTTATTTGAACCTACGACCGTTTCATGAAATTAGCCACTAGTGACTTTTTTTGGTTACAAAAGAAACCACAAAACCCAGGAACATTGATTCAACCAAAACAGAAAAAAAGTGTAAAGTGAGGCCACTATAACCTCACTTAATAATAATAATAATAATAATAATAATACTTTATTGCACTTTACATTTTGTTACAATACACATATTCAACATTTAAATAACACATATAGTAAAAGTGCAACGGCGGCCTTATCGCTAAAAGCGATCTCTTCTCAATTCTATATCTTATATATTTCGCATTAACTGTGAGGTCACAATAGCCTCACTAAATTCTCAATTATTTTCAAATAACATTTTATATAAATTAAAATGGCTCTCTACAGTTTAAAGCCGCTCTGTAAAATGTTATCTCATTTATCGGCCCGACATCGGATACTCTTATATACCAGTAATACTATCTAGACTTGGTAAATTTTATGCTAAACTTTCACTATTTTTCACTTTTTTTAAGCATTTAGTGTGAAATTTGAGGCCTGTCCTGTCTTGTGACAGGTTGTGGGTTTGATTCCCACTCGAGGAAATGAAATATTTCTCTGGTAATAAGGCAAAAGCGTGGCGTTGAGTTCCGCCACTCAACACGCAATGCCTCAAATTGGGCGGAAAGTGGAGAACGGAAATGTCTTAACACTATGCGGGGTAAAGCGTGAAGCTGAGTAGTTTGAAATTTGATATTTATATATAGTATATATCAAATTTCAATTTGGAAACGTGTTGAGACACTCCTTTCCCAATACGAAACTTCAGTTCCCCACTATCCGCCAGATCGCGCTTTACCTCATTATCAGAGTGAGAAAATCATAATATTAAATACTTCTCTTACTTCGAATAGAAACCTAACCAACAACTGATCGCGTTTACAGCTTACAGGCCTAGTTATGTACCTATATTACATAAATATGTCCAATTATATCAAGGCAGTGTCTCAGATCAGAGATTCGGACAAAATGCAGATGACGTAGTGTAAACTCTGGTTAGACAATTAGCGGCGTTATGTTACGCATGTAACTAAAACTAGAAATTTAAGAGGAAGAAAATAAAACAAAATATATAATACCGTACATATGAATTTATTTCATTTATTCCCATATAACTTACATACAAATTGAGCACATTAATTAGTATAGTATATAATATTTACAATAATATGACATTTGGTTATAAAAAAGCTCAAAAAGCTTATGAGCTTATCAATTAAAGTTCTTTAACTGTAATAGTTATGTGGTTATTTATTCTAAAATTGAATTTTATATCCGAATATATCATTAGATAAGACGCAAATAATATTTTTTTGGACTTTTTTAATTAATTTTTTATTTAAATAGACTATATTAGATCATTTTATACATCGTAATATATATTAATTACTTTACGCAATAAAACAAAAAAAAATATAGACATAGAAGTAAGAACGATTTGAACTCGTACTGCAAACTAAATAAAAGAATGTTTCTCTAATAATATCTACGGCTTTCGTGTAAAAGCGCTATTTATATATAAAAGCTTATATGATGAAAAAAAACGGGACTTTCCATTTTAAGCCTCAACGTCCCAAATTAAATTTGTTTAAGCTATTAAACCAAAATATTATTTTTATGGAATTGTTTTTAATGGATAAACAAAACACTTTTGCTCGAACTGAGAATCGAATCCACTATTTCTGGCGCAACAAAGCACTGAGCAATCGGCAAAAAAATAACAAAATATCTTAGAAAAGAAAATAAAAATGCTGATAACGTTTTCCTCGACAGATATCAGATACTATGGACGGTGTTTTCCCTTTCCTAAGAAACATGGCTTCTGTTTTGGTTGAATCAATGTTCCTGGGTTTTGTGGTTTCTTTTGTAACCAAAAAAAGTCACTAGTGGCTAGTTTTATGAAGTGGTCGTAGATTCAAATTCAATTTTTGGAACACTCAAAAATGTTAAAATCCAATCAATTTTTTATTTATTTTTTTAATTTCCTTTTTATATCCTGTTTTGGAAGAAGACAGTGTTGAAATTTTAATCACTTCTTCAGCTTTTCATTGTATCGCGCACATAGCGGGGTAGGCAAAGGGAACTTAGGAACCTAGTGTTAAGACACTCCGTTCCATTCTCCACTTTAACACGATATTTGAATGAAACACAAAAAAAATAAAACCTTTAAAACTTTTTAAAATCAATATTATTATTGTTTTAATAAAAAAAACTTCTCCAACCGATGGTTACTTTAACGATTATTAAAATTAAACATTTATCCTAATATCACGAAAATACAAAATAGCTATATATAAAGTATATAATCTCTTTTTTACCTTCACAAAAGCAGAGAGAACCTAGAGAAAGATCACTCTGCGAGAGATCTCCAATAGAGATATTATGAAAACTTAGACGTCGAGGAAGTATCCTAGTAATATATTAAACATTATTCATTTTATATAGACACTTCGTGGTGTTAGTTAGTATTCTAAGTTAACCAGTCAGATATATTTTTTTTAATATCAATATCTCAGCAGTCTCTCCTCTTCCTCTGTTCTTTCAGTCGGTGTGTTATAAGTAGACCTATATATAACATCAGTCACCGATTTTTACATTGAAACTCAATGAATACTAACGCTCTAATAAATAATTTAAACTAGCAACACTGCAAATTAAATGCTAAGCACACACTACCTGGTAACACCAGAAAATATTTCAAGACAAATATAAATATATCTTATATTTTCTTAAATTAAAAATGAAATTATCAAATATATGGTAACACTATAGCAAAAGTGTATCAAATACGTTTTATCCATAATAAAATGGTCCATGTTGATAGGCATCAGCTCGTCTGTCAATGATGATGAGATTTGCGTTCTTAGCTGGTTTTCCATGATGGAAGACCCATTTTTTCCCACTACCATGACCTTCGGACTTATGGTGTCCACCCCCATGTTTACCATGGGAGTCGGAGCCCCCGGCAGCGTGGTGGCCCTGGAAATCACGTAGTTGGTGATCAGTTAGTATTGGATTTATATATTGAGGCTCATGCGATAGGTTGTTGGTTCGTCCACTACTCGAAGATATCAAATACTAATATTTTAAATTCTTCCGGCACAGAGGCATAAGCATGTGACTTTAATTTAATGTGACAGGTTGTGGTTTCGATCCTCACTCACAGGAAATATTTATTATTTTCAATTTAAATATTTAATATTTTCATTTCTTCGCTCTGGTAACAAGGCAAAACGCGGCGTTGAGTTCCACCACTAAATACGCAATGCTACAATTTCGGTGGAAAGTGGGAAACGGAACGGAGTGTCTACATGGAGGTTCCCAAGTTCCCTCTGTCTACCCTGCCATGTGCGGGATACAGCGTGAAGCTGAGTGAGTGAGTGAGTAATTTCTTCTATCTAGTAAGGCAGAAACTTGAGTTCTGCTTTCCTATTAACTCACCACCGTTTACCACCTACCAACGAATTCCTGAGGCTTTTCAAATTGAGTACAGGAAGTGAATGTCGCGAGTTTACTTCGTTACCTCAGCGAGGTAATGCAAATATTAAATATTTAATTACAACAAGTGAAAAGCGAACCCAATACCGATCCGTTTACATTGATTATGTAAACGACCACTATGACTGTCCCACGTACTTTTCAAACGCTGAAATACTTACATTACACTTATTTAACAGAAATATAATATATACTAATATAATATTTATTGAGGCCTGTCGTGGCGCAGCGGCACAAGCGTGTGACTGTAACCGACAGATTCTGGGTTCGATCTCCAGTCGAGGAAATGAAATATTTAATATTTTCAATTTAAATATTTAATGTTTCATTTCTCCAATCTGGTAATAAGGCAAAGCGCGGCGTTGATTTTCCGCCACTCAACACGCAATGCCTCAAATTCGACGGAAAGTGGAAAACGGAAATGGAACGGAGTGTCTTAACATTAGGTTCCCGGGTTCCCTCTGCCTACCCTGCCTCGTGCGGGATACAGCGTGTAGCTAATAAAAAAAATATTTATCAACAAACGTCAACGTAACTAGGCTTATTGTTCTCGATTGTTCACTTACGATATTAAATTGATAATATTTTTCAAGGATTACATAATATTTAGTAATTCATTTTTTTTAGATTGACACTACGACACAAGAAACTTAGTTCATTTTTAAGACATTGTGCGTACAGTGTCGCATTTTAACACCGCTTTTTGTCTTATTATTAGAGCAAGAATGTAAAAAAAACGAGTTAGTGTGACACTGTGCTACAATGGCAGTTCTTACCTGTGTATTTAAATAATATTTTAAATTTGTATTCAATGATTGTTATAGTAAGTATTTTTATATAATATATTTACTTAGAAAATGCATAAATATTTAAATACATATAAATATTTATATTTATAAGTTAAAATTGAGACTGTATAGGTTGTGGTAAGTGAAATATTTATTGTTTTCATTTCTTCACTCTGTTACCAAAGCAAAACGCGGCGTTGAGATCCAACACTCAACACGCTGTGACTCAAGTTCGGAGGAAAATGTCATGCCTATCTTGTCATGTGCGGGATACAGCGTGAAGCTAAGCGAGAGAGAGAGAGAGAGATTAAATATAAATATTTTTACATTTACTAAAAAAAATATTTATCTTTTCCAAATATTGAGCAATACTTTTAAAATGTCAAATACAGTACATACATAGTTACACGGTTCAGTTTACCTTATGATGATGGCCGTGTCCGCCCTTAGCGAAGTGTCCCTTCTCACCCTTCGAGTGACCCGCGTGACCGGCATGGAAATCGCCCTTCTTGAAGTGCCCGCCCTGGAAATATATCAATTTTAATATATTAATACATTAAGGCCAGTCGTGGGTTCGATGCCCGATCGGGGAAATGGAATATTAAATATTTACAAATTAAATATTTAATATCTTCATTTCTTTGCTCCGGTAACATGGCATAGCGCGGCGTTGAGTTCCGCCACTTAACACACAATGCCTAAAATTCATCTAAGCTAGATGTAATATATATATTAAATATAAAAATTTAAATAAAAAAATCTGGACTAGCGTGCTTTACTCTGTGTAATGTTTTTTGGTAAAATAAGTTTTTATTTGAAATTAAAATTTAAATATAATTTATATATTAAAAAAAGGAAAAAAATTCGAACATTGACTCGACCCGGTTTTATAACCAATCTATACCAGAGCCATTACAATTTTCTACTTTCTTATTCTAATGAGACATTGTTGCCATATTTAATTGCCCGAAAACACAGAAATAAAGGACCAAATGACATTTTTTAGAAAAAATATAAATAGTAGACAAAAGGACTATAGCATATTTAAATGAAACCTAGCTAGATCAATTTATTGCTCTGTAACATCCTACGCACTAAATTTTATGTGAATTGTTGAAGCCGTTTCTTTATATCTTTATATAACATTGAAATGTCTGTCTGTGATTTTAAATTAGCTTTCCAAGTGCATATAGGCATTTACACGATGCCAAAATAAACACAGCATAGTTCAATATTTTCGTCTGTCTTTCCGTTTGTCCGAGCTAATCTCTCTATATATATCTATTTCTATAGGACTTACAGGGAAAGATAGAGAAGGTTATGGAGTAACATATAGGCTAATTTTTATGAAAGAATTCCTTCACGCTCAGATTAGAAGTACGTAAAAACTGCGTTTACCGTAACCGAATACCTATCGTTTCTCTTATATCTTTTTTCCACTAATTATGTAAGAGACTGTGAAACCAGCAAAATACGGCATTTAAAACACGCAATACTCTGTATTCTCTGCCTATCCTGCTATATGCGGGATAGAGCGTGAAAGGACAATCATCAGCTCTACAGTGCCATTCTCTCAATCAATACCACTGCAGCATTAATGTATATTCATAGTAATATTCAAAACTCTGCATAATATAAATTATTCAATGAACGTTTATAAAAGATAAGAACTGAGGGTAGTTTAATTAAAGTTTTACAAACAAATTGATATTTATGCTGCAAAACTGTACGCAGATAGAAAATATTTAAAGTCTATTAGAAATTAATAATTGTATTTTATATTGAAAAATAAATTTTAGTGGAGAATTAATGGACAGAAAGATACAAATATATTTTTTTCATATATTTAAAAAAAATATAAAAAACAAACAAAACAAAACATTTAAATTGTAATGTATGTGTTATTCTTTTGTCTTCGTTATTTTATTGGCAAAATTTCATCTAAATCTGCTCAGTAGTTTTTGCATGAAAGTGGAAAAACGTATTAGTATAGTACAGAGTATAGTATATCTATTTTTTGTATTTGTATCTGGCACATGGCAGTTTAGGCAGAGGGAACCTAGGAACCTAATGAGAAGACAGTCCGTTCCGTTCCCTACTTCCCGCCGAATTTGAGGCATTGCCTATTGACTGGCGTAATTCAACGCTTTATCTTCTTACCATAGTCAATAAATGAAAATGTCAAATATTTAATATGAAAGTATTAAATATTTCATTTCCTCGAGTGGCTTATCGTTGCTCAGGAGCACAAGAGCGTGACTTTAAACGTTGTGGGGTCAATAGCAACAGAGGAGAATGCAATATATAATATTTTTATTTCCTCGCTCTGGCAACGAAGCACAGCATTGAATTCCGCCTTTAAAAAAACCTTCGAGAATTTGGTAGAAAGTGGGAAACGGAAGTGTTTTAATGGGAACGGAGTGACATAATACTATGGTCTACTACAGTTCTCATACATTTCAAAGTATGAAGAAATTAAGTAACATTTAGCAAGTCATTTTAATTTCACTTGTAATCTCTTATAGTCTCTGTTAGGTCGGACGTGACTGACATTTTATTTTTTGTCCGCACACTGACATAATACGTGCCTTATTGTAGTCTACTCGAGCATCACTATTACAGAATATCTATGATTTAGTAATTTTAAAATAGAAAAAATAAGTATTTCGAGGAAGTTTATGTGGTTCGGTTAAGTAATGTAAAATTATCTATGGTTTCTTTTTGTATAGACTCTATACTGATTTTTGGATTAAACTTTATTTTAAATTCTTTCTTATAAACTTAAAAATCATTATCGTTTTGTATTATTTTTTTATTTTATGTTTTTATTTTAATTATGTAGTTGCTTTTTTATTTACCTATTATTTTTAACTGGCTTTTAGAATTGTCTTTGTACCGTTTTGTCTCTTATAAACTTTAAAATTACAAAAAAAACATATTATTTTTCTATATTTACATGTAATTTATTGATATATTAAATTATTCGCGATATATACAAAGAAATATTAAAGAACGTTACAGCCCTTTACTGTACAAACTCAAATGGTTTCTGCCTTTGTAACGACGACGATATAATCAAAGAAAACCAAACAAAGAGGTTACCAATAATATTAAAGACATTACGGCAACTTACCGATGAGTGATCCTTCTCACTATGATAGCCTCCGTCGTGTTCTTCTTCATCTGAATCCCCATCTTCCTCGAAGAACTCTACCTTCTTCTCGTATTCTTCTTTCTTGTGTATATCGTGGCTGCCTTTGGTGCTGTGACCTTTCGAATGCTTGCCAGATTCTTCGTACTTTTTTATACAGAAAAAGAATCAAATTTTATTTATCTATAACTTACTTATAATTCTGAAACAAAAACTAATTTCATAATAATTCAGTTTTTCAGATCACATAACAAGTACTTACGTATAAATTTTATTAAACAATATATAATTGTCAATATTTCGGGATATCATATATCATAACAGGTCTCACAGTATTCGCTGAGCCAAACTTGTTTTCTTTTATTACTTTTCGTATTTTTCTTCTGTTTTATTAAGTTATTGTCTTAAAACGGTAACATTTTTTTCGAATTTGAATTTTGAATTAAAATGAAATGTAGAATTAGCTTCTAAGTATCTGTCTGTTTATTATGTAAAAATTTCTAAACTGTTAAGAGAATTCAATTATTTAAATAATTTTCTAAAAAAAATATTTATCCAAAAATGGGACACTTAAGGTTATAGCATCTAAATGAATGTAAAACAAAGTAAAAACAATCTACATTTTAATTAAATTTCTTACAGGGATTTATTATTATACAGTTTAGAAATCCCACAATGTTCTTTACTTACTTTGCAATAGTCTGTGGTAAAAGAAAAAACTTCAAAAATCACCACCGTTAATGTATAATCATACAAAATTGCTTACTAAATCCTTTATATACAATTAATCCTGCTTAAAAGTTTCATTAATATGAAACAATTTTTCTCCTACCTTGGCATGTTTCTTCCCATGTTCCTCGTGATGGTGGGAGCCGTAGTGGTGATCTTGCTCGTGGTGCTCCTTGTCTATACCACCGTGATCATCGTACTTGTCCAAATGATCTTCTTTATCGTGGT
>DWMZ01002019.1:0-14862 GCA_018249855.1 Eueides tales michaeli | reverse complement strand
GAGGAATACTGAAGGTTTTTGCATATATTGCAGGTCTATCAGACAAATTATTGTGTGGACACCGTATTATCCAGCTCTACTTATTTTTATAGACACTATGCATTGAGTTTTGAAAATTAACGTCATGCTTTAGCTCACCTTAGGTACATTTTAAAATATTTTACACTTCATAATCATTCAACCATACTAGAGTCGCCCTTAAGATCATCGTGTCTTGAATATTTCACAAATAGCAGGATAACAAGAAAAAACCTGGGAACTCAGTGTTAAAACACTCCGTTCCCCTTAAAACACTTCTGTACCCCACTTCCCTTTCATTTTGAGGCATTGCGTGTTAAGTGGCGGGACTTACGCGCTTGGCCTCGTTACTACAGCCAACAAAATGAAAATATTAAATGTAACATTCTACCGAGTGCAAAGCGTGAAACGCCTTAAAACTGAACAGTGCGATTATATATAATCGTAGAGTTGCATTTTTTCATTTGGTTAATTTTGTGAAATGAAGCAATTCATGTAAAATTTATATTTGTTTGTTTTTGTGCTTATGATATTCTAATATTACATTTATGAGTTTCTTTGGTTAGGTCTCTTATCTTAGGAACTAGTGATTCGAATTTAAAAAAAAAACCGTTGTCTAATAGATAGTTTACTTGTCGAGGAAGGCTAGCACATTAATAAATATGATTCAACCTACTGTATCTGCGGTTGTAATTACTTACGGAACTTAAAGTTTGTTATGTGTCAAATGACATGTGACTTCAGTTATATGACCATAAGATGATGGTAAAAAAACTTTGTGGCTATGCCATCCGTATAAAATATGTATGTGGCTATGCCATGCGTATAAAATATATATGTAATAATATAAGGTGCGTCGTTAGAGAAAGCTTGTATTGTCAATAGAAGATGCTCTTATTAAGATATTCTTTTCTCTCACCTATTGCTATATTACTATTTTTTTGTAAATTCATGCTGTATCTCACATGTAGAAAGGGAAGTAAGTCAAGTGTTAAGACACTCTTTTTCCGCTTTTTGCGACCATGTGTCATTTGTCTTCTTACTACAAAAAAGAAATGAACATAATTAATTACGCTAAATGATAGTCGAATTCATAACTGTCAAGTTTATAATCATACTCAATGCTGCTGCTTTAATGACGACCTCTACACTGCATTTTTTCTATAATTTCGCGTTGTCTCGCGCATATAGCAGCAGGGTAGGCGTAGGGAACCTGGGAACATAGTGTGAATACATTCTGTTCCTATTAAGACACTTTCAGCACCCCATTTTTCGCCGAAATTTAAAGGTATTGCGTGTTGATAAGCGGAACTCAACGCCGTACTTAGTCTATTACCAAACTACATAATTTTACTATGTAATCATACATATAATTTAAAAATTATTTATAAATAATTATTATATAAAATAAAATTTAAGAACTAAGTACTTAACATTGTTTAAAAGTGCTAGAACAAGAAGCTTCGCCAATATTGTAGGTGCGTTTCTGAAAAATTCCTTTCCACGTTGAGACTTTGACAACTCACTTATGAGGTATAAATTTTATTCTTTAAGGAATTTACTTATATTAGTAGTTATAATACAATATAATAAAACAAGGGAACCTTGGAACTTGTTAATCCCTTGTGTTCCACACTTTCCGCTGAATTTGAATGTAAATATATAAAAAAAATGAAAATAAAAAATATATTTGTGATAAGTATCTTTATGGTAAGTTCAAGTTAACTCGAAATGCTTCAAACTGAGCGTAAATTAGGGTATGGAAGTGTCTTAAACGGGACGTGAAATGAATATCTTAACACTAGGTTCCCAAGTTTCTTCTACCGACAGTGTCATTGACAGGGAAGCCTTTTATTTTTATTATATGTACGCTATAAAGTACACTAAAATGGAAAAATATTGCAAAGTCTACTAAGTATTATGCAATAATCTCTAGGCCCGGAAGTAAATGCCAAGATTTATCTACCATTTCGTCTTTCATTAACTGGGGATAGAACCCTTACTCATCGTTATTACAGTCCACTGCCCCACGATACAACTACGGCCTCTTTATCCTCATAAGATGCATCACGTAATAGCTTCGCTTATCGTCTGCACTCTCTGGGGCACACTTAGTTGAAATTGCTAGATGCATACCAATTGTCTCTCAAGCCATTATCTAATGCTCGACGGATATGGCTATCAAGTGGCCTATATTATAATCATAAATTGCAGTTTGCTTAGCTTAGTCAGATTATTCTGAGCCTTTCTTTCCGCTTGTTTATAGCGTCGATTTCGTCATATTCGTCCAATACATGTATAGTTTTGTGTTTAAAAGTGAAAAAAGTAAGTTTTTTTAATCTTTATGCTGTATAACGCACATAAATGGAATGTCTTAATAAATATTTAATATATTTTTTAAATAGTCAAATACATACCTATAGTTATTACTGTGATGTTACTGTTTTCACTATTAAAATAAAACTGACCAAGTGTTAGTCAAACTAGACAAATTCGTAGGTATTTGCATTCATTTTATACGAATTGAAGTGCAAATATTGGCGTTGAGTTCCACCACTCAACAACTTTAAATACGGCGGAAATTGAGGGACAGAAATGAGTGTCTTAACACTAGGTTCAGAAGCTTTCTCTGCGTACCCTGCCATGTGTGGGAGACAGCGCGAAACAGAAAAATTATATAGTAAATTGTAACTTTGAGTTTGATTTTCAATTTCATTATTGTCTATAGAAAATATTCAATAGGTTTTGATTACGCGTCGAAATTAAGCTCTAAATGCAGAACAAACAATTCAAAAATGCTCGTATCATTTCATTGCGTTGAGTTAGATACTTGATATTTCTCTGAAGAATAATAAATGAAACTGACTGAGTATTCTACAATAATTTCAGCTTGATACCTCTACTATATCTTCATATATATGTAATCTTGACAGATGGACATACAGACAACAACATGAGGTTTGAATTTCAACCTTTGAGATGTCCAGCCCTGATATTGGTCAAGTAGTAGCCACTTTTAATTTAATTCAAAGCAGGCTTTTAGGTTTAATAGTGTGCTCTTTAATACGTGACTGAGCATAATCCTACTAATTGTTCCGCAGCACTCGTGTTACAATTATCTACTTAGAGAGTTAGAACATTCTTGACATATTAAATAAATGTCATCTATTATTACTATTATCTATGTATGTGCTATTTACTCAGTTCAAAAGTAGATTTTGTTGTTATTATGACACTTCACTTTTCGACTTTCCGCTAATTTTGAGGCATAACATGTTGAGTGACTTAACGCCGCGCCTTACCTTGTTAGTGGAATTAAGAAATGAAAATATTATTTTTTTTATTTCCTCGAATGGGCATCGAACCCACAGCCTGTCGCGATTACTGCTAGAGTAATTAATAAATTTACAATTTGTTTTTAAATTTATAATACACTTTACACAGAATATTTAATGAAAACGAACAATTCATTGAATTCTGAATAATTAAAAGGCAAAATAGTACTTGACTACTTTTGGTATTAAGCTTAAATGAAGCATTCATTGATGAATTATATTGAAAAAGAGAAACGAAATTTCTTTTATAACCTAGGTATTTAAGTTTTCTGTCGAAAAACAGAAATGTATTTAAACTTTTTGAGAAAACCTATTAAAACGTAGAGGCCTGTCGTGATGGAGTGTCCTGACACTAGGTTCCGAAGATCTCTGCTTACTTTGCCAAGTGCGGGATACAGCATGAAGCTAATAAAAAAGAAAAATAAAAGTATAAAAGCGTATATTACCGCGCTTGGACTGTTTCTATAAGGCGCGTATCGAGACGTCTACAGTCTTATACGTCGTCTATAACATTTTTCGATCCTAAGTGCGGTACAACACATTTATTTATTTTTTTTTCATTTTTACACTGTATCTTATACATAACAGGCAATGGGAATTTATGAATAAGAATGTGAGATACATTCTGCAATTTTGAGGCAGTGCGCCACGACATGTATTAAAATGTGTGCAATAATTCTTTCTAAATTTATATAGATATTAATATATTATAATTTACTGTATAAGTTGAAAAATGAGACATTTTTAACTTAAATAAATAATTTTCATAAATGATACCAATCTTTATACAAAGCGTTACTATTTTAATTTCCCACGACTTAAAATAAATGAAAGAATAAAATTTACAACAGTATTAATAAGACACAAGATACCGTTAGATAAATAGTTGTAAATAGAGGAAAGATTGAACACGAAGTGAATCATCTCTAAATTTTCCTTATTACATGATTAAATTCATGGAAAATTTCATATAGTATAGAATTAAACAATTTGAGAGAACCTTAAAAACTCCATTTCCATTGAGACACTTCCGTTTCCCACATTCCACCGACTTTTTGAGGCATTGTCTATTGATTGACACACGCCACACTTTGCTCCGGTATCCTATCAAAGAGCACAAAAAAAAACAATATTTCATTTTCACAAGCCGAAATCACACCCAAATTTTGTCACGTTTCCAGTCGCTTTTGGTTTTTTTATGCATGTCACTACTTATTTATAAAGAAGTTAATATTGAAACACTCCATTCCCCATTTCCTCTATAATTTTGAGATATTACGGGTTCAATGGCGGAACTTAACTCCGCTCTTCATCAAACAGAGCGGAAAGCAAAATATAATATAAATATATAGTACTATGCATAAAAACTATATACACTTTAAGCACAGCTGCCAAATATTTCACTATTAAAACTTGTTTTAAATGCAAGGAGCAAAGCACAAAAGATGATGACCTCTCTACTAGCGTCTTGGCACGAGATCTTAGACTTGGCAAACAGTTTGAACAGTGTTGCTCAAACTTAGTTTTGCATATACTTTAGAATTTATATACACATACTTTGTTATTTTAATCTCTATATCTATTTTAATTAAGATGGCAGAATAAGGATGATAAAAAAGTATTAAAAACGCGTTTATAACAAAGAGCACAAAAAAAATAGTTAAGCATAAGTCTAATTTCAATATATATATTTTTTAATTGAAGTAAATTGTTAAATTAAACATCAAAAAATCAAATTTTATAATTGTGTGACTGTAAACGCGACAGGTTGTGGATTCGACCCCACTCCAGGAAATGAAATATATAAAATTTTCAAATTAAATATTTAATATCGCCTTGTTAGGCAAAGCGCGGCGTTGAGCTCCGCCACTCAACGTGTTGAGTAAGATATTTAGCTGAAGTTGAGAATACCTCAAATTCAGCTCAAATTCGATGCAAAGTGGGCAACGGAACAGAGTGTCCTTACACGAGGTTCCATGTTCACGCTATAGCGTGAAGCTGAAATAAAAAATCGCATTCTAGCAATAATTGTACAAAACACAGTGGTAGCGTTGAGATTTCAAAAATTGAATTATTTGTGAGAAACGCAGTATCCACACTAGGTTCCCAGTACGGGAAGTTATGCAAATTACAGCGAAAAAATACTTCTGTAACTAACATAAGTTTGACTATCGCTGTACAAGACAATGAGAGCTATTATTTTTATAAATACTTACTAAATTCTTTGAGACTTAAAGCTGTAATAAAGTAAAGAATACAACAATTGTTAACTTATTACAATCTTAGAAATATAACAATTGGAATTCTTAATAAAAGATTTTAAATGCCTTTGATATAAATGCTTTTAGATTTCTTTATGTACTTATTATTTCTGAATAAGGCAAAGCTTTTCGTAGCTTGAGGCGTGCCCAGTTAAAAAAACACGTTGAAACGTTTATTTTTTGTACTCGGGATTTTTTTAGCTCTACGTGATACGTAAATCCCATATATATGGCAGGGTAGGTACTTGGGAACCCAATGTTACTACACTATGTTTCTATTAAGACGTTCCCCATTTGTATTTGTACTTGTGAAATTATATAATATATTATATAGGTTTCAGTGTGAAATAACGCTGAAAGCTTTCGATTTAGTACTTAACTGAAATTAGTTTTCATACAAAATTTTAAATATTGATCTTACAATAATTTTCGTCCAAGCCTATATACATTACGGATCATGGGTGGCGGAATGTATCGCCGCACTTTAAATCAGAGGTAAATAATTAATTTCCCGTGAGTGGAAATTAAACACACAACCTTAACGTCGGCCTTACCTAAAGTCATCCTCTCTAGAATTTAAGAGGTTTTTATAAATGTTGAGGAAGTAAAAACAACAGGTACTGGATTCGATCCCCAGTCGAGAAAATGAAATATTTCAATTTAAATATTTAATTATACAACATTTAATTAATGCCTCGTGTGAGATACAGCGTGAAGATAAAAAAAAAGAAAAAAAAAGTAAGCCATTATTCTCAGTAGTTCAATTAATTATATTTTGAAATTCTAATTATTTATTAAATATGAAAACTAAAATGCTGAGGTCTGTAGTATCGCAGAGGTACGAGCGTATAACAATAAATACGACAGGTTATAGGTTCGTCCCCCACACGAGAAATATAATTTTCAATCTTTGCTCTGGTGACAATGCCAAGTGTGTCGTTGAATTCTGCTACTCAACACGCAAAGCCATAAATTGGGTAGAAAGTGGGACACTGATTGGAGTGTCTTAACATAAGGTTCCTAAGTTCTTTCTTCTCTGCCATGTACGGGATACAGCTTGAAGATAAATATGATCTAAAGTCCTCTGTTTGAATATTTTTTGCATTAAATTAATTTCATCACTCAACATACAATCTCAATTCAGACGGACTTATTGACGTTACATATATATACTATAATCTATGTCTATACAAATATTATATTTTTTAATTAATAAGTTTCAAACATTCTAATATTAGGAACTACTACTTCGAACATTTTGAAATGTAAAAATCTTTTTGTATTGAACATTCCACTTAATAAAGAAGGCTATAGGATGAAGTCTAAGGAAAAGTGTACTATTTTTGCACATACTGGGGAGATGGAATCTGAGAACCTTTTGCTAAGACGTTCGTTCCTGTTATAACATTTTCGTTACCCAATTTCCACCGCTTTCTTGAGGTATTCCGTAACTCAACGCCGCTCTTTACCCCGCTTACTTTAGCAAAGCAACGAAAATATTTAAAATCCTGGAATGAGAATCGAACTTATAACAAAAGTAAGTACGTACAATAAAACAAATTAATACTAAACAGCTACCAAACTAATAGTATGAAGCTACATAATTGTTGGTGTTTCATTATACAAGCTCGTGTGATTAAACACGCCGCAACTAACCGAGGTGTTTGTTCCAAATAAATGTACATTCTACGTATATTTTGAGCATTTACTTCCGATACCGAGCTCTCTGACCTTTGGAAATTATTTGTGTATAATATTAGTTTTGTGTCGCTGTAGCTCTGTGAGAGTTGATTAAATACACAGTGGTTTGCATTTCTTTTTTAGGTGAAACTTTTAGATATATTTTTTTCCTTAGTAATTGAATGAAAATGCAAAAACAAAATTCATAGACTTAACAGTCTAAATTTGGTATGTAGGTAGTGAAGTTATACTAGACTCTATAAAAGTGGTACTACAGTCAACAGAAAATAACATAAGATTTAGATTCGATCAAAGAAATTATTTTATATATTAAATTATACATATATCTAAGATCTATGAGGCCTGTCGTGGTGCAAGGGCACACACGTGTGATGGTAAAAGCGGCAGTTTATGGATTTGATCCCCACTCCAGGAAATGAAATAATTAATATTTTATTAAATTTAAAAACGTATAAAACTTTGAACGAAGCAGGATTTGCGAACCCGCACCTGTTGGAATCCGTCCAAGTGCTCTGACCACTAAGCCATTTGGTCTCACCAAGCTCCGTCGAAATTTTTATATGCTTGTTACAACTTATATTATGTTGTTAGCATCTCTGTAGGGAGATTTTTACAAATTTCCGCTACCCAAAGACAATTCGTTAGAATTAACGTTTGGCAAGAGAGAATGCTATTTATTACCTAGGAACCTAGGAAAGAAAAATATCACCCCATCAGTTTCTAAAATCGAATTATTAATCATACAAACAGCTAAAATATATATTACTAATGCTAGTAACTTGGGATATTTATAGTTTCAAAGTTTATACTAAAATATCCGTGTTGGATTTGTTTATTTTAACTGACTATTGCTGGAAGGATTGCACTCGAACTTCATAATGGAATAGCGGATCGTATTTATCCTTGTTAGCTTGAACAGTATTATTTATTTTGTTCATTGTGATACTTTAAATACCTTTTTGTTGTCCATCACCACTCGAGGAATTGAATTATTTAATATTTTCATTTCTCCGCTATGGTAACAAGGCAAAGCGCAGCGTTGAGTTCCGCCAATCAACACGCAGTGCCTCAAAGTCGATGGAAAGTGGGAAAAAGATGTTGAAGTGCGAATGGAGTATTTTAACACTGGGTTCCGAAAATTCCTCTGAAAAAAAGTTGTAAATTGGACAGGGGCAAGAATTGCTTTAGGACTAGGGCTTTAATTTAAGTGATATATAAGAAAGAAATAAAGTAAAAACGTCCATTTTAATACTACTTTATAGTAAACGAATTATTTTATAAGTAAAAATTAAATATTAATAATTATTAAGTAAAAATTAATAAGTAAACGAATTATTTTATAAGTAGAAATCGTATTAAAAATAAGTTATATTTTATTTTTCACAATTCTATATTACAATTTTGAAAAATCTTGATTTTAATATTTTTTTAGCTTCACGCTGTAACTCTGCTATATGAGCAGGAAAGGGAACTTGGGAACCTAGTGCTACGTGGTTCAAAACTTAACTATAATAAAGTTACTGAAAAAATATAAACCTATTCGTAGGTAGGTCATCTACTCGTATACCCGCATTGCGCACTTATAAAAATAGGTAAAGTAAAATATGTTCGGATATTACTAAGAAATATGTATTCATTATACTTCATATAAATTAAAAATCATATATTTTTTGTTCCTTAAGTACTAAAGGTAAGAGAAATAGGAATCATTCAGTACAGTGAGAATCAAATTGTATTTTTTTTTGCTACAGCGTAAAACTGTCACGCACATGGCAGGGTAGGCAGAGGCAACTTGGGAACTTAGTGTTAAGACACTCCGTTCCACTTCTGTTCCCCACTTTCCGCCGAATTTGAGGCATTGCGTGTTGAGTGCCGGAACTTAACGCCGCGCTTTGTCTTATTACCAGAGCGAAGTAATGAAACATTGAATATTTAAATTGAAAATATTAAATCTTAAAATTTCCTCGGGTGGGAATCGAACCCACAACCTATCGGTTACAGTCACACACTTGTGCCGCTCTGTTTCTATAAAGATACTTCCGTAACCCACTTTCTGCCGAATTTGAGACATTGAGTGGTAAATGGCGGAAATGAACGCCGCTCTTTTGCCTTACCACCAAATTAAATAAATAGGAATATTTAATATTTTGTATCCTCGAGTGTGGAGCTAAGCTAAGTAAGTAAGTAATAAGTAAGCTATGATACGTAAGTAGCTACGTACTACTGTAGAAAGATACTAAATAACACCACGCTACTTTTAGTCTTTAAGCTTATTGTAATGTGCTTATTTTTGTATAAGATATACAAAACTAAAATGATACATACATAATGTAAAAAAATTCTGATTTACATTAAGGAAATCTTTTTTTTGTTATTTCTTCAAGCTTTGTTTCGTACCGTTCATCAGGTAAGCAAGTGATAACAGTGTCTAAGCACTACGTAGAATTTAATAGCACTCTTTTTCATACAAAGCTCGGTTTTATATGAAAGAAATTGCTGTTAAAAATGGGTTAATAAATTTGACAATTCACTCGAAGATCTAACCCTCATTCATCGCATTTACAGACAAACGCTTCCCCTCTGTGCCACAACTGCCTTAAATATGTCAAGGCACTAATAGACTTTTATTGGCATGCAATTGTTGTAAATGGCTAGAAAAAAGATACAAAACGAGTACGTCATCACTATATTCTTCTTAAGTGTGGAGATAAAATATTTGACCCCATTGTAACGTACTGCTATGGGTTCAAATCCTACACAGGCAATGAACAAAGAGTTCCCCCACTAAAAGAGGGGGAAGTTTCTAAATAAGAATGAATTATCTTACATCAAGGTTCCCAGGTTCCCTCTGCTTAACCCACAATGTATATGAAAGCTATACTATATACTAATACTGCAGGATACAATGTGAAGCTAATAAATACATTTTAAGTCTGTCGTGTTTCCGCTTAAATAATCACAATACAATTCAAGTACATAAAGCGTATCACTTTAAAATGTACACGGCAATTCTTTACGAGTTTAGAATAATTTACTTGGCAACATAATAAATAAACAGAGTGTCACGAAATAATGTTATTATTTATATGTGAGATTTTCATGACGGATACAGCACTGTGTTTGTATATTTGTACAACTATGCAAAATACTCGTATGTATAGATGAGGGGTTTTGTTTTGTAAGTATTGTAGTTTAACTCTTAAATATACCCATATTAAAATTTCATTTACAGTACCCTAGAGACTAGTGTACACTGGGGACTGGTGTACCGTGAGGACTAGTGTACCGTGAGGACTAGTTTATCCTGGGGTCTAGTGTACCCTGAGGACAAGTGTACCCTGGGAACTACTGTACCCTGAGGACCAGTTTACCCTCAGGATATTTCTTACTTCTGTTAAAAGTTAATTTGCATAGACGTTTTTAGAATTCCTTTATTTTATGAGGTATGTCGTAGCGCAAAGACATAAGTATGTGGCTGTAGACGTGACAACTTAACGTGGTAACGTCGATCGCCATTCAAGGAAATAATATTTAATATTCTTAATTAAAATACTTCCATTTGTTCAGTGTGGTAACAAGGGCAAGCGTGGCATTGAGTTCTGCTATTCAACAGGCAATGTCTCAAATTTAGCGAAGTAAAGCGAATCGGAACGGACTGTCTTAACATTAGGTTACCAGGTTCTCTGCCTACCCAGCTATGTGCGAGATTCAACATGTAGCTGAAAGAAAAGAAAAAAAAATAATGCCTTTTGTTCCTATTAATAGATTTTTTCATGGCATGTCATTTTTTTTTCATTTGGCGCACTTTGTGCAAGACATGCGGTTAGCTGACTTTCAACAGTAAGAACATATTTCGGATTTTATAATTGTAGTAGAAGCCGCTATTACAATTAGTTTCTTCTTAAATATCTAGAGACGTTGGAAAAGCTTGGTACTGAAATCGTTCTTCTTGGTGAAGTTTTTGTGACATCAAAGTTTATTTTTTGTCGACTTGACGCAGATCACGCACACTTCAAGGTAGACAAATGAAACTTAGAAACCTAACTGTAAGACAGCTTGTTTCCTATTTTTGCCGAATCTGAAGTATTGCTTGTTAAGTGGTCTCGATGCTCTGATAATTAAATATTTCTTTTCGTGGAGCAGGGATTAAACCCCCAAACTTTCGCATTGACAGTTGCACGATTAGAACAAACCTATACCAAGACAGAAGCCTGAGATATTACACTTACAAAAATATTTTTTGAACGAAATATGTATTTCGAGTACATTGAGCTTTAATTTCATTTCCGACAATTTTCCACTAATTACCATTATGGAAAAAGTGGCTAAATACAAAAAAATCAAAATATGAACATATTGCTATGGATTTACTAATATTAAGATTTTATTTTTGTTTAATTTTGCACTCAAGAAATAGTTTGGTCGTTTCATGGAGTTTGATCACTATCGTGATTTCTTCGACCCTTCATCACTGTCAAACGTGATTGGGGAAAGAAAACGTGTCAATATACAGTAGAAATATTCATTTATCTTGCTTTAATAGTGTGAGTTTTATTACCTTAAATTGTTTTCTATTATCTTATATATTAATTTGGTTAATAATTGAAATTGGTCTTCGAATTAACTAACAAGTATCTTTTATTTACATCAGAACACTTAGACCCTTTATATCAAATCAGTGAATTGAAATACAAATTAATTAATGGATTGAAGTGACTCAGGTTGGAAATTTATATTATCTGTAAAAAGTAATCATTAATAGTAAGCTGAACGTTGTATCTTGCATATCATAAGAAACAAAAAAAGAGAGAACTGAACGTCTAAGCATTCTGTTTTCCATTTTAAATTTGTGGGTTTCATCCCTATTCAGGGGAATTAAATATTTACTGTCATTACTTCTGTGCACTGGTGCAAGCCAAAAAATGGCGTTGAATTATGCCACTTAATACGCAATAGGACAAAAAATCTGTGGAAATTAGAATATAAAATAAATTAAAATATTAACATTATACTAATTTTAGATGTTCCAGCTATATTTTATAGGTAGTTATCTTAGATTCAACTTGTAATCTAATCACTTTCTCTCTCTCTCTACTCATTTCGTATACCGATATTAAATAAAGCCATCTGAATGTACAATTGTAACGTTTGAATAGCAGATACGGATTGAGGTCAAATTACGTACTTGGGCAAAATTCTACAAAACTCCCATATTGGTTTAGACCCTTAGAAATGAGAATTCGCTATATGAATTTCATTGGCAGGAGTTTACACATTTTTTTGTTAGATTTAACTAATTTTAGAAAAATGTATAAAGGTGGGTATATTTGAGGATTTTATTTTAGGATTAGTTATAGTTATAAGAACTTCTGAATCGGATATTCTTACCAACTTATAATAAAGCGTAGTTACTATAATAGTGCGTAGGTACTTATTATACCTATAGAACTTAAAATTTCTTACAATTTAAATATCTTAAGTCGTCTTTAAGAATAGAACGGTGTGTCATAATATTACATTACCAAGTTCACTCTGTTAAAAAAAATATATGTTAGTTATTTCCTTGAAACCACGGGTTTTCAAAGTAAGTGATTTCTATTTTAGATAATTAAAAATCACCAACAAAATATCTTGGCAAAGGATTTTTATCCTAAGCTATTAATTCAAGTTTAATAAAACATTTCTAGGACATTCTACAACATTTCTAACATTTCTTTCTAACAATACTTAAATCTGTTTATAAATTTAGAAGTGGGGTGCTACAGACATACAGAGAGGTGTTCTTGCGTCAATGGTTAGAAAAAGGTAGTCCAGACATTATGTACAGGTATATTTGAAATTCACTTTGACCGCATACCTACTAAGGCCTTTAAGAATTTTGAATGTATGAAATATTAAACATCCGCAATAACTACGGTAACCTTCAATACTAACTTTGAATCTTCAATCGGACTAAGTTCACAAGTTCACAATTAATTTGTGTCGAACAACTTCCACTTTAATGGGCGTTATGTTAGAATTGCTTGAACACGTTTATTGATATTTAAATAGAATGTTCTATTCTAATAGATGATAACGCAAGTAACTGAAAAAACAAACCAAGTGAGCGTGACTCCTAAACTTGGGCCAAGGAATATTAACATCACATTTCGTAATTAATACCACGTAAAAACGGCGTAAATGTATTGAATGAACGTCCATAAGTTTCCTGAATTATTCACACACCATATTCGCTGTAATCAATTTCGAAGGTCAAATTAAAATAAAGATGAATTTCTAACACAATAATAATAAGATTTTTGGGCATAATTCAAAAGAAGTGTATTAATTTAATTAACATTCTTTCAATCTCATATATTCACATACAAGATAAAAGGTAAAAACATAATGACTTTTAATATATATTTTGAAACAATTTTACTAATATATATCTAAAGAAAAGTTTAAAATGGTATATATACATAATTATAATGATATGTGATAAAAGCTGTCTAAGCCAGCGTGGCTTACGCAACCACTTTATTACCTAAGCTTCACAACATATATGTACTCGAAACGCGCGCGTCGCACCGCCGTTAATTAATCATTGAGTTAATCATTATTACCGTACAGTACCTTGATGGAAGATGAACGTATATTTTGTACTAAAATGTTTAAAATGAAGTTAGTTAGGAAATATTACAAAATAAAGTTACTTATTTCTTAGTA
This sequence comes from Eueides tales michaeli, assembly GCA_018249855.1. Lineage (NCBI taxonomy): Eukaryota > Metazoa > Arthropoda > Insecta > Lepidoptera > Nymphalidae > Eueides > Eueides tales. The sequence goes on along the minus strand of DWMZ01002019.1, from coordinate 839 downwards.
AGAAACACGTTAAAAATTTAAAATATTTATTTTTTGTTTGAAAATAATTTTATCTACATGGGTTTTATCTACATGCCTTATTTTCGAGACATTGAAATTTAAATCACGGTATACTAAATCTTCATACATTTTCTCATTACCGAGTCACGATGGCCTTACTTGTACCTCATTCCCTCAACTAGGAATCAAACTCAAACCACTTGCCTTTATAAATAAATTTTATCTATTTATACTATGATATGCTGCCGTAAGAAAATTAAGTTAATTATATAAGCGATTCAAACTCACTACCACTATCATAGCCTTAAGCATATGAACTTTTTATGAAATTCATACTAGAAATGTGTAAGAAGAGAAATTTTACGTGTAGTAAGTAGTATAGTAGTAGTATAGTTATGGAAAAAACGAGGGTGTGACAGATAGAGGGACTGTCTTGGGTAAGCCGAAGAATCTTGGTTAATCTGCTGTTAATTATTAAACGCTCTGGAAACTATATAAGGAATATTTACTTAAAAAAATAATTTAAAAAAATGCTTTGTAGAGTTACTAAAATCAATATCGCATTTTGTCTTTCAAAAATAGTAAAAGGAAATAAATAATTTTAAGAAAATGAACGCTCTACTTTGTGAGATTCAAATAATGTTAAAAAAATAGTTTGTATAAAATTAATTGATAAAATATTTTTCTTAAAAAAAAATATTTTAAAATATTTTTTTGTTTGAATACTTTGCTTTTGAAAATTGGTTTAAGAAAGCTGTTTGAAAGATAAGTTACAAGAACTTAGTCGAGAAGAGGGAGGGACTTTTTGGTTCGGTAGTATTTAAAATTGAAAATTTTGA
>DWMZ01002018.1:0-14867 GCA_018249855.1 Eueides tales michaeli | reverse complement strand
CTAGTCATTTATAATGAGGTCTGGTTGGACTTGATACAGTAAAATCAACATTACTACTGTAAAATGAGACATATTTTTGGTCTATTAATAACAGAAAAACAGGAAAGCTCCCACAAATTATATTTAAACACCTTACAATATTTAGACAGGAAGGAAGCTTCAAAAGTTTTATTAATTAATTTTACTGACTAATATTTGTGCCAATTCACCTAAAGTTACGGTTTTTCGTATGCGAAAATTATAAACGTGAGAGACATAGTGTTTCAGTGGCGAAACTCAACGCCGCATGTTATCTTAATATAAATATATAATTATACCGCCAAGTGGGAATAAAAATCACTATCAGACGAAAGCAGAATTAAGTTGTATATAGTACTTTTAAACCTCTCTTTTAAGATAGGGAATCTTAGAAAATAGGTTCCCTATTGCAGAATAGGTAGAGGGAACCTAGTATAACCATAAGTTCAATTGTATATATTGACATCTGTATATGTCGATGGAGCGGAGCTTTTTTTACTTTAATCAGAAAACTTAGAAAATGTCCGAGCTTTTCTTTTCAGTTTCACACATGGCAGGGTAGGCGCGGGAATTTGAGAAGAAGAGAGATTATGTTAAGACACTCCGTTCCGTTCCCTAACTATGGCCTAATTTGTGGTATTGCGTGTTAAGTAGCGAAACCCAACGCTGCGTTTTGCCTTGTTACCAGAACGACGAAATTAAATTATTAAATGTTTAATTTGAAAGTATTATTTTTTTTATTTCTTCAACTGGAAGTCGAACCCACAACCTGTCGTTTACAGTCACACGCTAGTTCCCTGCGCCACGACAGGCCTTTATATTAGATGACATATTATATTATATAATATCATGTAGTAATAAATCATTTTCTTATTACATACTTATTAAACTACTAATGTTACGTTAAGTTATAACGAATATGCGGTATGAGAATTTGTAGTTCTTCTTTCTTCTTAGTTTTCTTTCCTTATATATTGTATATAAACATAATTAATATATAGTTTGTGCTTTGTTACATATTTTAATGGTATACAGTTTCATTGTGCTTTGTTTCTTATTTCAAAAAGTTTTTTAATATATTATTTTGTATAGAAACCTCGAATTTCATCGTGTCTTAAAGTGTTATGACTAAGAGTATGGAATTTTAAGGTTACCTCAAGATTGCATCTACCTAGCTAGGAAAGGCTACCTCTTCTTCGCCTTTTAATTATTTACATAATAGAAAAGTTAATGGATTTTGTAAACGTTATTATATAAAAATGATCTATCATGGAGGGTGATTTTTTTGAAGTATACTTACTATATACAGTTGGCGTTTATTAATTTTTAACCGAATTCAAAAAGGAAGGAGGTTATCAATTCGACTGTATTATTTTTAAAGCAAATTCACGTCAGTTCAATAGTTGCTGTGTTGACTTTTTTTTACGGTACTTTAGTAATTTTATGATTTTTTGTAACAAATAATTAAAAAAACGGAGTAATCTATATATTATCAATTGCCTTTTTCACGGTGAACTATATTTAATTAAACCATTTTTACTTAATACTCAGCTTCACGCTGTATCTTGCACATGGCAAGTAGGCAGAGGGAACTTGGGAACCTAGTGTTAAGACACTCCGTTCCCCACTTTCCGCCGAATTTGAGGTATTGCGTGTTGTGTGGCGGAACTCAACGCCGCGCTTTTGCCTTACGTTTTTACTTAATAGCTACATAAAACTTTCTTGTTAAAGGAACTTAAATCTACAACTACAGAAAAAAATTAAGACGTCAATATTATATATATTTTAATTAGCAAAAGCATATTAGTATTCTAATATAGCGTACATTTGCGAAAAGTCATTTCACTTATAGTACATGTCCCGGATCAGGGAGGGTCATAAGGGTTTTACGACATGCTTACAATTGGTACGCTACGTTTATGGGTACGTAAAGAAAATTGTAGAGTTTATAATAAAATATAGGGCAACTTCACGATATTTCCCGCATAATAATGTAACTTGGTGTAAAGAACGGAGTACGCTCTCCATTTTCCGCCGCAATTAGTAATTTTTTAATGTAAATATAGGGTAGTTTGAAGTTTGAGCGAAATTGTTTCTATATTATAGACATTATAAGTGCCTTGTAGGACGATTGTTTTTTTGGTTTCACGTTGTTTCCGGCACACAGCAAGGCAAGCAGAGAGCCTCTGGGAGCCTAGTGTTAAGACTCTCCGTTTCCTTTAACACACTTCTGTTCTCACTTTTTGTGGAATTTTTAAGAGATTATATTTTAAGTAGCGGAAGTCAACGCGTAGATGAGTAGGTCAAATGTTAATGCGATATAGCAAAAATTGCATTGTAGAGATTTGTCACACAACATGCAGTGTCTCGAATCTATTAAGGTATAATGAAGCGACAATGTGTGACTTGTGAACACGACGGTTATGGGTTCGATTCCTATCCGGGAATATAGTAAAATAATTAATTTTCTCGTTTTAATATGAAAACAATGGAGCCTTGGTTTCCTCTGCCGACCCCGCAATATGCGGAGTACAGGTGAAGAAAGAACAAAATAATTAAACGTATTATACGAGTAGAATATGTCCAAACAAAGAAACAAATTAAATGATATATTACTTGAATTGCAAAAGGAGAGACAAGACAAGTGTGTATCTCGACTTGTTAAGCGTTGTCTGCTCATAAAAATAAATTAATTGTAATTATATGTAAGACAGTCTTTAAGTTGAAAACTTAACGTCGCATTGTTTGTACTAGAGCAGAGAAACTCAATTATTTCCCCGTGTAGGAATTGAACCCACTAACATCTGCACTGCACCACGACAGTCTCACTTCAGTCTCATCATGTAATGCCTCAAAAATAGTTGAACGGTGGAGACCAAAATGACATATTGATTCTCTTCTTACCCAACATGTTATGCCTCTACTCTATGCTACTGACATTATTAATGCCAAATTTTATGAGAATAAGTGTTTGTTCCGTTTTAACGTAAAACTACTGAACGGATTTAGATGAAACTTTACAGTGGCGTATAGCTTAGACGTCAGAAAAACACATATTCTATAATTTATGTAACTATTATCATTCATTTAATGTAGAATATAACAGTAAATTTAAGCGGACGAAGTCGCGCGTATGTCGCTAGTTTAGTATAAAAGTTATACGTCAAAATACCAAATGAAATATAATATTTTTTTTCTTTATCAGAAAACAATTTTATGATTAAATATATATTATATTGTACGTAATTACCATTAAGTACAAGTTATCATCATAATCGTTAAGAATTTTCTCATCATCGTTAAGAAATTTCAATACTCGTAAATTGTACTATAGTCGGAAACATAACATTCCATACATGTACATTCAGTGACATGACATGTGTAGTCCCCGTAGTCAGTCATAAGTAGAGTATTATTTATACATAAAAGCTGTCTTAGTGCAATTATATATATATATATATATATATATATATATATATATATATATATATATATATATATATATATATATATATATATATATATATATATATATATATATATATATATATATATCTTAATATATATATATATATATATATATAGCTTTAAATGTTTTTTTGTATATAAATAATAGTTAATGGTGCCAGATAGATATAATTTAATAAATAAAACAAGTATTATAGAATTTTGAGATATCTCTCAATTTGGATATAGAGAGCTCTAAATTCCAACAGGTTTCGAATTTATTAAAAAATTAGTTGATTATTTACTGGGATTGGTACAAGGTTTTAAGTGTTATCACTCTATTTTCCACTGACGTAATTCTTATTTATTAAATGAAGCTAGTTAGGTTTCGAAAAGTAGTATTTGATTATCGATAACTTAGTATAGTTAGTCAAATGTGTTTCAAATATTTTTTTATTGATAGAAACGTGTTTTGAGAATTTTTCAATATGCACAGGTAAACCGTGCAAGATTGAATTGCAGATGGAGAACTTATGAAAAGAATGATCGAAACTGTACCGATTTTAGCATTTACGTAACTGTTAATAAAATTATTATTATGGCTGAAGAGAGTAACAGAGAAATTACTCTTATATTATGAAAATTTAGCTGTGTGTATGTTTTTGTTAAAGGTTAATTTGTGAGTTAGACAAGTTAGAGAAAAAAGAAAATTGACGTTGACGAAGATTCTTTTTTAAAGCAAACTTTATAGCTATATAGATTTATTTAAATAAAAAGTGAGCATTCTGAACTAATTGCTATTTGCTTGTGTTTTTCGTGTCCGTAAGCTTCTTAGTTTTTGTTATAGCACTAGTAATTATTCATATCATACATCTTGATACTTCATATGTTATATGCTCAAAGTTACATTCAAATTATCCGTGTTTGGTAAACGAAGGTTACTTATAAGAATATGCTTTATTGTAACCTATACTTTATTAAATACTTTTATATGTTGATATACGTTTGAACAAGACAGCTATGAAAATTTATCATAAAATCATTAAAGGGCCACTTGGTCCCTTTTAAAACTTTGGATGAATAAATTTATTGTAGGTATCTTATAGTGGATATGAAAATATTTGACAAGATTTTAAGTAAGCAATTAATAATGAAAGATATTTCGTTTGTTATTTAAATATTAGGTTTTCATTTATCCTTATTTTGGTGTTACGCTTTAATTTAATGACAATGCTAAAGAAAGAAAAGATATCATAGTAGATATTATTAAATCGCGTTTCCTTTTAATTTACATGTCAAATAATTTTAAACAGATATTTAAGAATCTACTTTTAAAGTTATCAGCTTCTGACTGTACAGCCTTACAAAATTGGAGATCTACATCTAAGGGTAGGGTTCTAATGAAGATTAGTAAGAAGTAAGTACTCGGACATAAAGCGATAGAAAAATTAAATAATAATTACATAATCATAATACATGCTATTACTATGAAGTAAAAAGTTTGAATATTTTTTTTTAGCTGTATCTCACGTAGGATGGGCAAAAGAAACTTGGATACCTACCCCCTTCTCCCCCCCCCCCCCCCCCCCCCCCTTTACATTGATTTGAGTCATTGCATGTTGAGCACACAATATTTTATGAAATGTTCACACTCAAACACATTTATTTCCATTTTACGTGTTAATCAATGAATTCCTATTATTACCTTGCCTAATTTAATTGCATTTAAACGCCGTATGTTGAGTATTTAAGCATGTCCGTGGCCACGGACTACTGCAAAGTATTCAAAATATTGAGTTTTAAAATATTCAATAATCAATATATACGGTTAATCAGGTTAAATTTGTTTCATTTGTATTTCGAAAACTCAAGTTCTTATTATATCTGCTCCCCCTAGCTAGGCATATGAGTTTTATTAAATGTCATGTAGCAATTGGGTTTATTTGCTATATTCCCACACACTGCTGAATTCGATAAATAGTCATTATTGACACCGAAGATGTGTACTTTTACCCTAATACCAATGTTACTCATTCTTTGACTGATGAACAAATGTTTTTTTTTCACCCGAATTTTTCTTTTTTTTATTCGTGTTCAGCGACATTTTGTAATAGTAGCATTGTTCCTAAGAACGTTTAACTGAAGCAGTCAGCCAATTCGACGATTGTCAGCCCTGACCCCTCTGAAATAAAAAGGCCGTTGCACGGTCGGCAAGTTTACTCGCAATTGTTTCCTTTAGGTATAATCGCTATTCTTTCATAGGTCAGTAAATTAGACTTAAAAAAAGAATGTCTCATTTGTCCTAATATATACTTATTAAAAAAGTATATTTTTTGGAAAATTGTAAAATACAATATAATTTTAAAACTCTATATAAGAAAATCGTGTAGTGAAAAAGTTTACGCTTTCAAACGTAATCAGAGTGAAAAGACTGTTATAAAACTATAGTTATTCTAAAACTTCGTAACCTTCGTCTAATTTCATCTTTTTAATCTGATCTCAGCAATTTCTAGAATAATAATTTTGAAGGAACAAAATAATTCTCTCTCGGATTTAAAAGATTTTATTATATTATAAAATCAGATTTTATTATATTATAAAAAAAGATTTTATTATATTATATATATTACTTTTAAATAAAATTGCATTAATACAAGTACAATATGTCGTTTCGCTAGAAAATAAACACTCTCTGAAAATTTAATAATATGGAAGAACTCGATCTGTTAAAGCTAACAATTAAATTTATTCGCTGAAAAAGACCTTCGATTTATTTACTAAATTGGGTCTATTATTGCATCATTTATCAATGTAAAAGAACCCAAAACAAAGTTTTTCTTTGATATTCTCTTTTATTCTTTTTGTCTCTGTGTTTGTACATGATAATCTCAGAAACGTTTAATTCAAATTTACTTCATTGGTACATAAATAAAGGTCATATTACGTATCTTATTACAAAACTTTGCTACAATATTATTTTCAGTGTGCTTTGTTTTTACCAAACAAAGTTTGTTAAATTTGTATATATCATACATTGTCTTTGAATTTACGAATCCAGCTTATTTTGACCGAAACGGGAAAAAATTGTAAACAGATTTATATACATTTTCAAAATATAAAACAGTCCCCACAGTTAATTTAATACAAACATTTGCTTCTTAAGAGAATTTAATCCCCTTTCAGAATGATGCGTTAAATGAAAATCTTTGTTTTCAAAACAAAGGAGGCTCGCTTAATTTATGTGCCTTTAGAAAAGGGAAAGGAAAGAAAGAATAATAACAAAAATATATAATATATATTTTTGTTACAATAGTAAACAAATGTGTCACTATCTTAAAAAAATTACTACCACTAAATTATAATCTTATAACAATAATCGTAATTAGGATTAACTTAAACTTGACTGGCGTTTTACTTGTTTTATTTATTTTTTTTTTTTTTTTTATGGATACTATACTTTGCCACGGGTTGTGTTAAATGGTTTCTATAGTATACAACTTTTATTTGAAAATATTCAAAGAGTACTATCAATTTAATGAAGCAGAGAAACTTTTAATAGTGAATCGTAAATAAATAGGTACATTTACTTTATATTTTGCATTAATTTAACATATAAAAATTGTTTTAAATAGAACCAGCAACCTAACATCATTATATTTTCTATTACATAACTTTTATTCTAAAATGTTCTATCTTTGAAAAAATATTAGCTATTTCATTGTACCTAATAATTCATTACACATTAATTCGTAAATTGTAAATAAATAAACATATTTACTTTGTACATTATAAAATCTACTTCAATTGAGTATACCTTTTAAAGTATGTAAACTGTTTTTAACCTTTTAAAGTATGTAAACAGCTGCGTTGCCGGCCTTTAAGTTGGATGGGCACCGGCATTGCCCAACGCGAAACGCAGAGGCCAAAGCCACTACTTAACGCTGGCTTTAAATGCCGGGGGTGTTAACGTGACTCTTCCACACGTACTATAGTCACCTCTTACGACATTATCAGTACCGGAGTGATCCTATTATAAACCGAAATCACAAAGCTAAAATTTTAATTTTATTATTTATTAAGAGAGATCCTATTTAATTTTTAAGCATCGACGCAATAAAAGGACTTTTCTTTTTGCATCAGTTATAATTGATGTTTGAACTGTTTGTCTGTCTTCGTGTCTGCGTATTTGCCTGAGGGTCCATCTGTGAGACCGTAAATTCGGAATGAATAAACCGATTTTATAATCGAAATCATTGCTCAGCGCGGTGGTTCTTACTTATGTTTCTCAGATCACGATATAAGAGCTAGTATTTTGCCGAGATTTATTAGTGATCTTTTTGGTCGGGGATTATTAAATTATAAATTTTGTTTAACGATTTATTACGTTTTATGTTAAAAATAGGTAGAATTAATAATTTATAATTTATACAATGTGTAAAATTAATAAATTATACAATGTGTCAACATGAAATTGTGCAGTGCATTAGCCTTTATAGAATGCTATTTAAAGAGTTAAACCTAAATGAAAATATTTGATACTAAGGAAATAAAATATTAAATAATTTCTATTTCACTATTTAACGTTTTCATTTGGAGTGTCTTAACACTATGTTTTCAAGTGTTTACCGCGCCAAGTACTGGATAAAGCGTGTAGTTGAGTGAGTGAGTTCGTACTTTAACTTAAGGTTTCACCCTCTTGGTCAAATGCAAAATAACTAAGAGCTAAGAGAGTCCGACAGTAGTAGAATAGCAGTTCCTTATGTACGATACTACTATAGATTTGTTCAATAAATCGAATTTGTGTGATTTAATGGTATTATATATCTATATTTTTTAATAAAGAAAAAAAAGGTGAGTATTGCAAATATAAAATTTGCTTTTTTGCATTGTTTTATATATATATATATATATATATATATATATATATGTATTAAATAATTAAATAAATATAAGAATTATGGAATCATATAAACTTTCAATGATGATGAAATGGCTGCACATTATTATGTCCCGCTCGATGTTCTTAAACAAAAGTGCAGTAAACTTAATTCGGTAGCATATAATGAATACGGAAATGAAAAGGTAATTTAATCTTTTCAAATTTTGCAGTAAAACAAACTTAAATAAGGCAAAAATCATGTTTAGCATAAACATTTGATGTCAAATTAGTCCGCTTTTTTATTTTCTTCGTGAAATATTATGTTTCTCACATGTTTTTCTTTCCTAAAACATATAAAAACATATATTAACTTTGTATTCATAAAGTCGTAGAGTATTATACTACGTGGTTTCTCTTATTAAAGAATTTATATATTTTTTTTTGTTGCAAGGTAGGCATACAATTAAAACAAGAGTTATACTGAAATGCATTTACAAATTGGTGGAATTTAGAATAGTTGTATGCGAGTATGCCAAAGTTTTAAATACATTTTATAATTGTGGGTGTTCTATGCAAATATAGTTCTTCAATTATAGTGTACATATATCTAAAATATTTTATATAGTATAGATCGTACCTTCATTGTGCGTTCTTTACCGCAATTATCAAGCGGAGTGTTGGGGAGAACTGTGTGACTTAGTACCTGCCTCCGAATTTTCTAACCGCACAGTACGTCACAAGCTAAAATCCATCCACATCATCTGGACACGTGGCACACTACTACTGTGCGATTTCGTAGGAATTTTCTTCCACGTGCCACATCTTTGGAATGGCCTACTCGCGGCAGTATTGCCAGGTCAATACGACATTAGTACCATCAAAAAGCGCATTTATCTCTACCTTATTGGCCAGCAGCGCACATGTAGCTCCCCCTGGTGTTACACGGAGCCGTGGGCCATGGTCCGTACGCTTGTTTGCCTTGTCTTTTCCATAAAAAACGATAAATTATTGATTTTTACATTATTAAGCTAATATGTATAATTTATAAAGAAACACATTACATCATTTTGTACTACAAGGATCAGCTGTTGAGTTTCGTGTCAGTTCTTCACAACAGAACTACCCTCCGAGCTAATGTTAGTTTTATGTTCATTCTTCTATTTAAAATTCGGAATAAATATTACACTTTTATTATTATTAGAAGAGAATATTCATATAGTTAAGAAAGATTAGGTAAACATTGAAAAGACGAAGAGTGTGAGTGTACTTTCTCAATCATAGAATTAAGTATTTTTAATTAGTTTTACAAAAGAATCTAACTAAAAATATTTAAGTCTTAGATTCTATGAAAAACTATGAGTAATCTTATTTGGATTAAAAAAATATACTCTTATTTTCTTCACGTAATGTTATTTGAAAGTAAAATCGTCCGAGAGATGAATGTCCTCGAATCTTAAGCGAAGTGGAGAGCTGGAATAGGCCTAGACTGAGTGTTCATTGAACGAGCTGCGCTTCATGGCGATATAAATTTTATTTACGCATATTTTCTTATTATAATAAGAACAACATTTGACTGTAAGTGATTATAAGACCGATAAAAATCCACAAACATTGACATTTTTACTAATCTTTTAGACAAAGTGCGCGTTGAGTCCCCCTATTCAAAACACAATGTAAGTGTAGCTGGAGTGTCTTAATACTAAGAAAACATGTAGTAAAAACGTCATGTGTAAAATTCTTCTAATTAACTGTGTAAAATTCTTCTAATTAACTTCTTCTATATAATTAATATACAAAACAATTATCGAAAGCGAGTTTAAAATAGTAATATGCGAATTTAATCTCTTTGCAACTGCCTCGTGAGGGTGTGAAACGAAATTAAATTATATTAAAGATGAATATAGTATGAAGCAAACAGTAATGGTTTGTTCTTAAAGAGACAAGCGAGTGGGATAAAATAGACCATCTGAGTCGTACAGATTCTTATAAAAAGGACATTATCTGTTTTTACAACTGACGTACAAATTTTAAATGGATTAAGTTTGGCTAATGTAATCATGTAAATTTATATAAAATAAAACCAACCATAACATTAAGATTAAATAACCTATTCTATTAAAATCCTACTTGAGAATATTTAAATATTGAATATTTACATTTCCTCGATCTGGTAACAAGGCAAATAAACTGATTGATGCACCTATGCCATGCCGCGTAATCAAAACTTTTAGGTTTTGACTACGCGGCTAATTTCATGCGGTTTCTTTTGATTGTGTTGACTTAGATGCTTGATTTTGTGCCCCAAGGGACTGTTGGGCTGAATATTTTATATTAATTTCTTGAACTTGATACTAACATGCGAACTGCTGACAAATGATCTTGAAAGACAGACAGACGGACAACACTGTGAACAAAGATTCTGTTTTACCTTTTGGGGTACGGAACCATAAAAAAACACTATATAAAATTAATGAACATAATAAAAGAATGGTCCTGTCAATATCATTATTGTCAATACCTGTCAAATTATAAGAAAAAAAATGTAAAAAATAAACATTTCAAAACAAAGAGAAGTAAAAATTGTGAGTATATAACTGAAAATCGGGCTACTCTAATAATTTACGGAATTCAGTAACAGCTTTCAAGTCAGCAGAAGTCAAGTGGGAATCGAACTTATAACAGTCGCGTTTACAGTTCGACCTGAGGACCTGAGTAATATGTACATAACATAATAATATTATGCTCAAACCTAATAAAAGTAAATATAATATATAGTGTTTATATTTATTATTTCTTAAAACATCAAAATTAAAAGCGAAGTTTTTAATTTAGAGAATTGTTTTTCACCTCTTGCTGATATGTATGAATCATACAATATTTCAATTTAGACGAAAGATGAAACCGTGAATTGATGTTAGGATTTTTAATATTAAGAGAAAGCTAAGTGAATTATAGCGATTGCATCAGATATCGCGATCAGATATCCGTAGGTACAAGACCGATTATTACAGTTTGTATTAACTTAAAAGTTAATATTAAGATCTTTTATGTAATTATTTTATAGAAAATTGATAAATATTACAGTAAATTCAGCGTGTTGTACGTGACATATTTAATGCAATCCACACGACCACTTAAGAACCAAAGTACATTAGCGACTGTCGGCTTTATAGGATCCATTTAAGATCATAATTAATGATCGTTAATGAACTATATAGTAAATAAATTAACAATGGATGTGTACGTGGAAACATAGTATACTCAATTGATGATTGTCATAACTTACTTGCAGCGCTTATTCGGTAAACGCTATGGCGTTGATTTTATAAACTAACATTAGAGATCATTACGACAGGACTTGCTCGAGATAACTGATGTAGACTCCAATATATTGCTTTCACGTTTTGAGATTTCCATTGTGATGTAGACAGCTTGAAGCTAGTAACATCATAAGATATTCTGCTCATGTAGATTGTGATGTAAGACTTGAACGGTCAAATCTAAATTGAATAAAGAACAATAATAAAAAAAAATGGCTTATTTTATTGCGTAGGTATATATATAATCTTTCTTAATTAATATTGTAGTAAATTTCGTCAAAATTAATGGTTACAAGTTTCAATGCCAAATTAAAAAGTTATGTTTAATCTTACTCAGTAAGGGAAGGGAACGGATGCTGTAAATGAACCGCGTATCTGACTTTTTGGGGGAAGCATAAATAAGCGTGAGTAAAATGTTTTTACTGTGGGCCATGAGAATCAAGTTTACGTAACTTTATGCCTTACCTTTGTCAATGTTTAACTTGCAAATAGTAATTCTTTAATTCTCGATAAGGATCAGTTGTTAACAAGCTGATTAATATGAAAGTTTTTGAGTAACGCAATGAAGTATCATAGTGTTCAAAAATTCAGATTAAATTAAAAAAAATAAGAAATTTTCTGAAAACGACAATATCTCAAAAATTCGAAAAATGTTTTTCTAAATTATATTAATTGGCTTAAATGAAACTTAACCACTTCAATCTTATTTTAAAGTCTTTTAGAGTCTACGAAACAAAGTCTACCCCGAAATTTCGGCGTAGACTTTGTTTCGTAGACTCTAAAAGTTCTACCCTAAGAGTCCGTTTTAAAAATGTACTTCCTTTCTTTAGTATTACGCTGTAGCCTCTACATGTCAGAGTAAGTAGAGGAACCTGGGAACCCAATATTATGAGACTTCCCTTTCCCACCTACCCTCGATCTCTAGAAGCATAGCGTTTTGAGGGACGAAACTCAAGCGGAGCTTTGCCTCGATATCACAGCGAGGAAAATAAAAATACTAAATATTTAATTTCCTTGAGTGAAGAACGAACCCACTAACAAATATAAAGTATGAAAATTATCCAAATAAATATAAACTGGAAATGTTTATTAGACCCACTTAATAATTTTGTTACATTTAAGTAATATTTTGTATAAATTTACAAGAAACTTATAAGGCAACTGAAAAGGTTGTGATATTGGTTTGCTATTTACCTAGTCCTTCTTGGTTGATTATTTAGGGTCCTAAGAGAATGACGGTCAGTAGAATTCTTTTCAAAAAAAGGTGTTTTAATAACATAATGATGTGAGAAACTTAGGTTGCCGTACTAGTGCTAGTAACATCGTAATATATTCTGCTCATGTAGATTGTTATGTAAGACTTGAACGAAAATTAAAATATATGTTTTAATTCATTAGTAAAACTCTGGGAATACTCGAGCACCTTATTGAGCAAGTTTATCATAACTGGCGACTGAATATGCTTAGCCTCTGAAACTTTGCCATAATATAATTACCAACAGCAAAGAGCTATTTTTATTTTTGTGTTTTTTGTAATATTTTTCAAAGATTAAGTTTCGTATTAATTATAAGATTATCGATCGATTATTAGATCTTTTTTATATTCTGCAGGGGAAATAAACGTAAGTATGTATAAACAACAATAATTAAATACTTCTAATATTAATTGCATTGACCTCCAATTCAAACCATATTCAATATAATACCTTTTAAATGTCCATAATTATTAAACCTATGACACTCATTTACGTATGTTAAGACTGTCATATAAATTGACAAGCATATATTTAAGTATAAAATGATGACAAGCTTCATTAAATTTAAAACGAATAAACGCGGTCATATTGCATATTACAGTATTTCATGGTACAGTCATTTGCTAACATAATAACAAAAAACAGCCTGAACAATAACTGCAATAAGAAGAATGCATTTAGTGACTCGAGATTCGTTCTATAGTTGCCAACAAAAGCCATATTTTAAACAACAATAGTACGAAAGTAATTTTGTCTCAGTATACAGATTTAATTTGTTAGTAGTCTTTTTCTACTCAAGTAGTTTTCTAGACTTATTGCAATAAAATCAGAAAAGTTTTGAACTGTAAAGTATAATATAAGACAATATTTAAAAATATTTTTGGTTAAATCGGCTACATCGGCTGTAACTGCGGGATCATTTATTTAATACACCAATTTGCTTAAGTGTTCTCACATGTGCTTGCAGTATCTCTAAAAGTATTTCTTATTTGAATATTTTGGATACTTTGACTTTAAATTATTTTTGATTACTTTGATAATAAAATACACAACATACCATGATATCAGTAATGTAACTTTCAGCCGAAAAATCGATCGGTTCATTATTTTTTGTTTTATATTTAAATACTGTTTATTGAAATATGTTAAGATATTTATTTACTTCTATAAACTGTCAATAATCTTAATGTTAATATGTTCTTTTTTGTTTAAATTAAAAAATACACTATGTTCCTCGCTAGTTATCGCTATCCCAATAAGTATTTTATTTTGTTTCACGCTTACACACAGTTACAACTGCCTTGAGGAAGAAATGAAATAAATAAAAATATTATTCACTTGAGTGGGAAACAAACCCAGAACTGTCGCGTTCACATCGCACGCTCGTGCACCTACGCCATGACGGCCTCACGTTCCTTAATGAAATTAAATAAATTATAATTTTTGTTAACAAAAATAAATACATAACTTAGTAAACCTAACATTTTTACAAACATAAATATATATTGGAAATTGGAAACATAATATATATTTATACAATTTTATTTGTTTGATTGTAACATACATTTTTTTTCTTATCAAAATAATAAAAAATAACTTGAGAGTATTCAAATATTCATATTAGAAAACGTTGTAATCGATCGCAATGCAGTGTGTAAAATAAATTATTCCATAGTTAAAGCTATAAAAAAGTTTGACACAGATTCTACACAATGAACAGACATTAAGGCGACACTATGAAAATTTTGTATAACAAACACTGCTCCTGATGTCCCTTTATACAAATATATCAACTAAATAGGCAAATTTAATCTTGTAAATTTTTTTTGTTGTTACGAACAGTGAACGTAATTTCGAAGCTCTTTGAATGTAATGCTGCAAATGTTGTAGGTCTCGTAAAAGTGAAAATTGAATCAAGCTGTAGCGAGGAAATTCTCTGCAACGAAG
>DWMZ01002017.1:0-14873 GCA_018249855.1 Eueides tales michaeli | reverse complement strand
AGAGACCGTTTTATTAAAGTCCGCCATTTAACGTAATGGGATCATACGCTCGCTATTCTCTTTTTATATCGTTGGTCATTGTCGCTGTGATTTAGCTATATTACTTTGTAAGGACGTCAATTTTAGTATTTTTTTTATGTTCCCGTATATTTATACTGTAATGAAAGTATTTTAGTCTGTGATAAAAATTTACTATTTTACAAAAGTTATAGACTTAATTAATATACGACTATATACTACAGCTTCGCACTATATCAGGAGTAGGTAGGCAGAGAGAAGTTAAAGGTTCCTCTGCCTACCGTGCTATGCGAGGATACTTAATACTAGGTTCCTAATAGGTTTTTTCACTTCACGCTGTATCCCACACGAGGCAGGGTAGGCAGAGGGAACCCAGGAACCTAGTGTTAACACACTCCGTTCCACTTCCGTTCCCCACTTTCCGCCGAATTTGAGGTATTGCGTGTTGAGTGGCGGAACTCAACGCCGCGCTTTGCCTTATTACCAGAGCGAAGAAATGAAACATTAGATATTTAAATTGAAAATTTTAAATATTTCATTTTCTCGAATGGGGATCGAACCCAGAACCTGTCGATTACAGTCACACGCTTGTGCCGCTGCGCCACGACAGGCCTCATTCCTAATAGGTATTGTTCCTAATTTCCGCTTTCAAATTTCCGCCCAAGTTCCAGCATAGCGTTTTGAGTGGCAAAGAAATGGGCGAATATAAAATATTTCTTCGTTCGACTAAGTTCGAGTGGGGATCGAACCCACGACGTGTCGCGTTTACAGTTGCACATGATGGGATGCCCTACGGTACTACAAGTCTCAATTACTACAATAATATTTACATTTCGTTAAATAACATCCGATTGTATACGCGTTAAGTGTAAACACAATACTTATAGGTCATATTGAAAATATTTTAATTACGTGCGTTATGGTCCATAATTTTTTTTAAGTGCTTTAATACTAAGTTTTTTAGAAAATGTTTAAAAAAAATATTATAGTGGTATTTGAAACCACGTTTCTTGGAAACCATCCAAACGCTCTAACAACTAAGCCATACAACATAAAATGCTAACAACATCAATAAGGTGTTTAAAGCGTATAAGAATTTCGTTATAGCTTGAAGAGAACGTATGGCCTAGTGGTGAGAGCGCTTGGACAGTTCCCAAGAGGCGCAGATTCAAATCCCGCTAATTAATTTTCTTATCAAGATTTTTTTCCTAATTGCTAATACTATAAGAGGAATAAAGCGTTAAATTAAAAAGAAAAATTTCGATATAGATTGAAGAGAACGTATGGCATAGTGGTGAGAGCGCTTGGACAGTTTCCAAGAGACCCGGATTCAAATATCGCTAATACGATTTCTAAATTAGTACGTATTTCCTAACTGCTAATGCTATAAGCGTAAAAAAATAGAAAATAGAAGAAAATGATTAAAAATGAAAAAAAAAATACTCTTGAATATCTAAACAATAATCTTTGATTTATTAAAATCAGTATTAAAAATGTAGTTAACGATGATTTTATGGTTCCAAAGCGTGATACTTGGGAGTTAATATTAGTTTCAACATAAATAATATTAGATGTTCTAAACCTGAAACATAACTACAGAATGTCACGCCATAGTGAAATAAAACAAATTTAAATAAGCCGGTTTGAAATTTTTATACTGTAATAGACAATTGTACAAAAAAGTGGTCGTCATAGTTTAGAAGGGCAGTAGTAATTATTTTTTTTTCTTCGCTAATAAGTATATTTTATTACTAAGGTAATAAGACAACACGCGGTTATATTACATTCTCCTTGTTAAGTTCTGTCTTCTTTTTATTCTTCTTCTTAGGTTCCTTTTTCTTCTTATTCTTCTTGTTAGGTTCCTTCTTTATCTTCTTTTTTCTTCTTTAATTAGAAATTTGAAAAATGTAATATGCCTAAAGAAAATTAATGCACTCTATATTTAAAAGACTATCATAAAATTACATTCTGGTTTCCTTATGGATGTTGAGCAGTTCGAGGAACTTAATTTAGCTTGTGTTGAAAAAATTCGGACGAAATTCTGATTAACTACTTTAAAATTCAGTTACAGGACTTGCTAACAAAAAAAAATATTTAAAAAACGACATGTGAACAAGTATGAAAATTTCTATTGAATGACTGCAAAAAAAAATAACATGACTATAATAAAATAGGAATATAGTACAGTACAAATATATAATAAATATATTTTTGGTTGATTGTAGTAATTTTATAATGTTTGAATTCCTGTACAAAATTTCTTTTAGTATTCGGATATCTCCCTTGTTCTGTACTGTTCAGGTACAGATAAAGAAAGTGAGAGAAATAATAACAATTATCGGCGGCTTCGGCCGCCTAGAGTCATCTAAGCGGGCATATAGTAAACATATTCCAAACAATATTAATTAAAAAGATAAAAAATAAATTGGAGGACGCAGAGTGTTAATACACGTCATTTTCCGTTCAATCACTGATACTGACCAAGGAAATTAAATTTTTAATATTTTCCAATTAAATATCTAATGTTACAAGGCAAAATGCGACATTGAGTTCTGCCACTCTACACGCACTGCCTCCAATTCTCAGGAACGGAGTATTTTAACACTAGGTTCCCATGTTCCTCTGCCTGGCATGGCAGGGTTGCCCTGAGCGGGATACAGTGAGAAACTGAAAATAAAACCAATTAACTATTTTCTTTCTTATCCCTTCAGCAGGTGTACGTGATGCAGTAGCGAGGTACCCAGTGCTGGTGTTTGTTCACGGTGAGAGCTATGAATGGAGTTCAGGGAATCCGTATGACGGAACCGTTCTGGCGTCTCACGCTGGACTCGTTGTTGTTACTATTAACTACAGATTGGGAATTTTAGGTATGTATATATTAGTGTACATATATTTTTTATAAGGAAGAGAAAATTTTGCTAATCAATGTTAGTAAAGTAAAACATGTAATAAAAATTTAAAATTTTAAAAATCATCTTAACTAAAAAGAAAATCTGAGGCCTGTCGTGGCGCAAAGGCACAAGCGCGTGGCTGTAACCGACAGGTTCTGGGTTTAGTCCCTAGTGGAGGAAATTAAATATTTAATATTTGCAATTTAAATATTTAATGTTTCATTTTTTCGCTCTGGTAATGAGGCAAAGCAATGCCTCAAATTCGGCGGAAAGTGGGGAACGGAAGCGGAGCGGAGTGTCCGTAACAATAGATTTCCGGGTCCCCTCTGCCTACCCTGCCTTGTGCGGGATACAGCGTGAAGTAAAGCAAGTAATAAAAAATTAAAATTTTAAAAATCCTCTTAACTAAAAAATCTGAGCATAATTCTTGTAGTTACTAGACTGTTAGTGTAATCTTTATTAATTGTAACTAAAAATTGCCACGATAAACGAGACTTTCTATTAAAAAACTACACTCAAATCTTTTAATTCATTCAGAAGCTACGGTACCACAGACAAACAGACTGACAAATCCAACTTATTATACATCTCCTTATATAGAGACTGTCATAACAATGTTAATACAATGTTACTTGTAAATGTGAAACCTGAAAATTCGAATTTTATCCAAAAGATTAAATTGAAAACAGAAACAATCTGATTTTTTAGTGCAGGAGCTACGTTGCCACAGACAGACATACAGATAAAACCGTCATTTTTCATTGGAAGTTAAAAAGATGTAGGAAATGCATATTAATAAAAAAAACACCTAACTATCACCCCCAAAAATATAATTCTCTGCTAATCTATGATATTATCATAACAAAATACTCATAACACGATCTCATGTACCTAATTTCGGTTCAAATGGGCTGTTTATGCCATTAACTATTATATTATACATATAGAAGGACGTTTACTGCTCTAGTTACATTTTATAGACATTTACTACAAAGCTGCGTTGTCAGTGAGGAGATTTTATTTGATAAATGCTATTCTAAATTATAATTTGGTTGTTCTTGTGGACTCCGTAATGATGATCGGTCCTGGGTTCAATTTAGACTCGGAAAATATTGCTAATATCACCCATAATAAAAAAGGCAGTAGTTTATCTATCTTATGATCCATCCATTTGCTGTTACAAAGTAAATGGAATAACCCGTCAAGGGCGAGTCTGATTGGTCTTCTGAAAATTCTTTACCAATTTCAGCGTTAACTGACAATATAACTTATATAAAAAGAGAAAATTAAAGCCTACGAGCGCAAGCACAACAGACAAACGGACAAAAGTTCTCGTATAAGGATTCCGTTTCTTTTGTTTTGAGGTACAGAACCCTAATATATTAGGTTTAAAGCTTACATATAGCCCTTAGTATAAAGCTTACATATATATGAGCTTTATACTAAGGGAACTTGGCAGCTTTTTTGTTTTATTATATACAACAATATGTTATTTTCCACCAAAGTAAACAATTGTGAGAACAAGTAACTCAATACAGTCTTTTCCACTTTATATGAGACAAGTAAAATCAATAATTGGTCTCATATGTCCCAGTGACCTATAAAAATAAATCTTGACGTTATTGCTATAGTAAATTACTTTATTTTTATAGCCTTTTTGTTCTTAGATCATAAAACATAAGATAAAATTAAGATGTTGAATTCTTTTTATATATTGTAGGGAGAAAACTTAACATAGGAATATTTCTTTAATTTTTTTTTTCTTTTTAATACCTGATGCAAAAAGATGGCTATTTTTTATTATTACTAGTTTGACCTGTCTGTCTGTTTGCCTGTGTGTATACCTATGGAATAGTAGCTCCTGAACGAAGCTCTCTCAATTAGCAGGGAATGCAAAAGAAATATGGAAACCTAGTGTTAAGATACTTATTTCCTCATTGAGATACCGTTCCGCACTCTCTGCAGATTACTCTCTTTATTCTCTACTCTCGTCTCGTCTTAATTCAACGCCGCGCTTTACCTCGTTTTGCCTCGTATTTTTTATCCATTTTAGCGATATTTTGTATTCGGGAGAAACCCTTGCAAAAATGTTTAATTTATATTACCAAATATGGAAAAAAGTAGCTTCAGTACATACAGCAGAGTGAACCTAGACTGAATAAAAACAGTTTCAAGAATTCGACATAATTAATTAAGTTGCGGAACTTAACCCCGCTTTTCGTCATTCCAGAAAGGAGAAAATAAAATAAAAAAATAGTTAATTCCTTGCCTATTCTTTGTTATCCTATTCATGTAAAATTACCAAGTCATTCCCAAACCATGAGGTAATAAGAACGATGATGGTGCTATATGAAAACTTTGCGCCACGTCAGTTGTACGATTATAAACGTGACACGTAGTGGGTTCAATTCTCACTTAAGCAAATCAAATATTTATTATTTTCATTTCTTCGCTCTGGTATCAAAGCAAAGCCAGCGTTGAGTTAACCACCCAACACGCAATGCCTCGAATTCGGAGAAAAGAAAAGAACAGTGGTATCTTAATCTGAACGGAGTGTCTTAACACTAGATTTCCGAATTCCCTACCTACTCCGCCATGTAAAGAATAGAGCAAGTTTAGAAAAAAAAATAGGTCTTCACTTATTTTTTTTTTCTTATTAGTTTACATCAACATTTAAAAATTCTTCTCATCTCTCTCACAAAAGCTTTAAAGAAATTTAGTTTCAACTTGCCTACTTTGTCTCCTTAAAAATCGTTTTCCAAATTTTCTCATAAAAGGCTAATATTGTGTTAAGCTTGGCCAATTTCACTTCACTGCTCGCCGAAAATATTCTTTAAGTTTTTTACGATATTAGCACGTTATTACCTTTTTCTTTCTGAGGAGCGAACTTTTAAACTGTTTTCAAAATGAATTCTTCAGCGATACTTGCTAGTTCCATATATTTCATTGGTGATAGCTAAAATAATATAATATGCAGTATTTCTTGTGGTCTGTCACGGAGCATTCGAAGACCTGAAATATTAAATATTTTCATTTTCCTCACTCACATAACGAGACAAAGGGCGCAGTTGCTGCTACTTCACGCAATGCCTGAAATTCGACGGAAAGTGGAGAGTGTCTTAATTCGAACAGAGTGTCTTAACACTAAGTATCTAGATTTCCTC
Organism: Eueides tales michaeli; assembly: GCA_018249855.1. Classification (NCBI taxonomy): domain Eukaryota; kingdom Metazoa; phylum Arthropoda; class Insecta; order Lepidoptera; family Nymphalidae; genus Eueides; species Eueides tales. The sequence continues at coordinate 8,800 of DWMZ01002017.1, read as the reverse complement.
TGCATACAGCATGAGGCTTATCATATACAATATTTTTGTTAAATAGCTAATACATTAGTCAAGTTTTAAAATTTATTTCAATTCTGAGATTTAATCTCGTCACAATCATCGACACAAAGAACTGTCTTTCAGCATCACGCTGTATCCCGCACATAGCAGGGGAGACAAGGGGAACTTAGGAACCTAGCGTCAAGGTACTCCGTTCCTTTCCCCACTTTCCGCCGAAATTGAGGAACTAATAAGAAAATATTTGTAATAAAAATTTGACACAGCTTAAATGTTATATGATTTTTTAATTCATTTTATAGATTAATTTCAAAATTATTATCTGTGTTTTTATTTGGTTTTAAAATATTTCTGCCAGGAGTAATTGTTGTAGTAATTTCTGTTTACAGACACATAATTAGGGTCAGCCAGCAGAAGTTTAAGTACTAATCTTGAATTGTGCCTTAAGAAATTGACGTCATGGACAATGTTTGGAGATTCTACTCCTAATATAATAGCAAATTTTCTATAAGAAATATTTCTTTAAACAACAAACACAGTATTGTCCTAAAAATGGCAAATCAATTAAATATCTGTAGATATTTGGATGAAATATAGAATTTTTTTTTCAAAAGATTTAGATTAATTGTGAAAAAAAATGGTATACTTACATAAAAAGCTTGACACAATATTAAAATATCATATTGTTTATCCTGTTTTCCATATATAGTAGAAAAGATAGAGTTAATCTAGTATTAAGTCACTATATACTGTGTATCACTCAACTTTCGACGCATTGTCTATATACTGACGGAACTCAACGCCGCCGCTTGTCTTGAAACCGAAACAAGGTAAATGAAAACAATTTGCTCCCGAGAGTCGGATCCACAACCGTCAACAATACAAAATCATATGTAAAACACTAATATAACTTTTTTTAGCTTCACTGTACATGGCAGGGTAGGCAGAGGGAACCTAGTGTCTTATCACTCCGTTCCATTTCCATTTCCCACTTGCCGCCGAATTTGAGGCATTGCGTGTTGAGTGGCGGAACTCAACGCCGCGTTTTGCCTTGTTACCAGAGCGAAAGAAATGAAAACATTAAACATTTAAATTGAAAATAATTAATATTTCATATCCTCGAGTGGGGTTCGAACCAACAACCTGTTGGTTACAGTCACACTCTTATGCCACTGCGCCACGACATGCCTAATAATAAAAGTTATTTAGAAGAAATTCCTCTTTTCATTTACACGCCAATGTATTACATCAAATAAGCTCTTAATAAATTTCCTTTTCGACTATTTCTATAACATCACTTGGAAATATACTTCTATTTATGAAACTATGAACGTCATGTTACTTCAAAGAGAATGCGAGTCTTGAGCCAATATTTGAATCGAACGTTGGTCTCGAGCGATAGAACGATAACATAACTCATAATTTGGCAAATATTGGTTCCAATTCGTTGGCCAATAGAAGGATTTAGCAAGGGAATAGATGTAAAATTATTTTTTAGTAGAAATCCTAACTAAGGACGTGGGTTTGGTTCCCGCTTGGACAAATTTATTATATTTTATAATTTCATTTGACAATTCCGATAACGGAGTGCAGATTAAAATGGGGTCCTCCTCCTCCTCCTCCTAGTTTTCTTTTTTGTAGCTTCATGCAGAGTAAGCGGAGGAAACCTGAAGCAGAGGGAATTTGGGAACCTAATTTTAAGACATTCCGTTGCCATAATAACACATCCGTAGTAGTAGAGTAGGTATACTTTCTGCTAAATTTCGGAGGCATTGCGTGTTGAGTGGCGGAACTAAACGCCGCGCTTTGCCTCGTTATCAAAACGACAATTCATTAGAATTATCCTGTGGCAAGCAAACTTAGCAAAGAAAAATACTAATTTACATAGTAAAAATATTATTTTTAACTGCATCTGTACTAAATATGTCTAAAGCTCCCAAATCAATTTTCTATACAACAAATTATTTTCACAGAAACAATTTATATCAACTACGCCTTATTATAATTTACACAAAGTTGCCATAACAATTTCCTTGCGAATTTTGTATTTATTCATAGATTTTAATTGAATCTTACGAGTTAGGCTTGTCGGTAAGTTTCTAACAAATTTAATAAGTTCATATCGATTTGCTTGTATTAATAATTAATTACATTTTGATTGCTCATAATTTTGTAGGTCGACTGTTGATAATATTTGTATTTTTAGCTTTACGCTTCTACGCGGAGGTTCCTCTGTCAACCCCGCAGAAGGAACCTGGGAAACTAGTGTTAACCTATTAACATATTTGTTTCATATTTTTTACTATTTTTAAAGTGTTGTTCCACACTTAGGAAAGAAAAATACTAAATTTAAAAACGTATAAAATTTGAACGAAGCAGGATTTAAACCCGCGCCTCTTGCGCCTCTTGGAATCCGTCCAAGAGGCGCGGGTTCAAATCCTGCTTCTTTCAAATTTTTATACGTTTTTAATTTAGTATATTTGTTCCATTTAAGCACTTGCTTATATTATTTCAAACCGGTTTCTGCATATAACAGTATATGCATTAAGAACCTTAGAATCTATTGTGAACTCTTCCATTCTTCACTTTGCGCTGAGCCGACGCATTGACTGTTGAGTGGCGGAGCTCAACGCCGCACCGTGCCTCATATGCGTGATACAGCGTGAAACAAAAAAAAAACCTATAAAAACCTCACCTACCTATTTATAAGACGACAATAAGAGCATATTAAAAGCGTTTTGCTTTAACAAAAAAATATACTGTAAAGCCACATCCAAGGAATGCAAGGTATTTTTTATAAATAGCGACCATGGTACCGAACAATTCAATTCTTTCTTGGCATCCTTTTGACATAAAGGGGAAACTTGTATCAAAATTTCAACTGACTCGGGCATATTATGAGACAATGTTAGGTATTTCATTTAATAATTTGTATTAGGCCTGTAATGGCGCTGGGGCACTAGTATGCGACTGTAAATGTGACAGGTTGTGGTTTCGATTCCCACTTCAAAAAAATGAAATATTTAATATTTTCATTTCTTTGCTCTGGTTACAAATGAAATTCGTAAAGTGATAACGAAATATCTTTTATTTAATTTAAATTTAGAAATTTTCTTTCCTTAATGTGGAATAACACTTAAAAAATAGTAAAAATAAAGAATAATAATATGTGCATTATATTGTATAGAAGAGAAGAGAGATATTAAATTTTAATATTGTATGCATTTTTTTATAGCTTCACGCTGTCTCCCGCATATGACTTCCACTTTTCACTCAATGCTTGAGATGTCGCGGTTTTTATGTCATCTGAGCAAGTAAATGAAAATAATTAATTTCCCACAAGCGAGAATCGAATATATAACCGTCGCATTACATTCACACGCTATACCACTGATAACCATACATTTTAAAAGAAAAACTGATAACAAAAGTCAATCTTTTAATGCGACTTGAGCCAACATCAAAGTAAAAATATCTAACACATTTTTTAATACAAAATTCATTTGGTAGAAAATATTTTATTCAAAGAAAATAAAAACAAAGAGATATGTATACAGTAATTAGAAACTAGAGCTTCTAACATGATGATTAAAATTTTTTATTTAAAAAAAAATCTTTCGTATAATTTATTTACGATACATTTTTAAAATGTTTAAAATATTATAAAAACAATTACAATGTAGAAGTGTTTGACTGTAAAGGCGGCGTTCAGGAGTTCGATTCTGATTTAGTGTATTTATCTTTTTTTTTTCAAAATAAAGCACATGTTAACTACACGCACCATATCTCAAAAATTAGATAGTACGTGAAAAACGGAGTGTCATAACACAAAATTGTCTCTGTCTCCTATTATATGAGAGATGCTAAAAATCTTGCACGAACGACTTCAGTTGCACGCTATATCCGACATGGCAGGGTAGGCAGAGGAATCGTAGGCACCTAGTGTTGAGACACACCGTTCTACTTCCGTTCTCCACTTTCCGCCGAATTTGAGCCATTGCGTGTTGAGTGACGGAATTCAACGCCGCGCTTTGCCTTTTTACCACTACGAACAAATGAAAATGTTAAATATTTAATTTAAAAATATTAAACTTTTCATTTCCTCGAGTAGAGATCGAACCCACAAGCTGTTGCTTTTACAGTCACACGCTTATGCCTCTGCACCACAACAGGCCTCAACAAACATATGAAATATACAAAAAGGTACAAAGAATGTTAATTAAAATTAATTAAATCATCGCAATAACATGCCAGGAAATATTAGTACAGGCCTTTATGTGGTCTCTTCTGAAGTCAAATGTGGACTGAATTATATATATTAAATTTACAGTCAGGATAATTAAATATTTTATATTTTTTTTCATTTTCTCTCGTAACATATCATCACACGGCGTTGAGCCACACAACAAGCAATGCCTCAAATTTGATTTGGTGTAAAGTACAGAACGGAAACAGTACTATGCACGAGTCACAGGCTGCAGGTTGAGCTATAAAAAATTCAGTGTAAACACTGCATTTTGCCTAATTTTAGAGACATTGCGTTTGCAATACTCAGCGCAGCTTTTTGTTATAACAAAATAGAAATAAAAATGGCCATTACTCAGGTTGGGAGTCGAATCCATAATCGCAATTTAGTGAATATTCCGCAAATGATCAGTTTCTGGTTATTACAACGCAGCCTACAATTACACGATTTATCATACGTGATAGCTAGAGTAATTCAATACGCATTGGTCCCCGCTCTCCGCTTCCGAATTCGAGACTTTAGGATGCGGAGTTTAACGCTGCGTTTTATCTGCGGAGCGGAGAAATTGAAGTAATTTAATCTTTGGAGATGTAACGAGTTACAATTGAAACACAAGATAAATTTGGATTGAAGAACAAATAACTTTTCTAATCATAATTTTATTGCCCATATATCTTGTTAAATCTCGCCTAAGGGACATTGTGGCGTACTCCATACTACTTCCTACGTACTAATATTATCACAATTGTTTGTTTCTTTTTGCTTCATACTATATATATCATGCCTATAGGAGCTTAGGCTAAGGGAACCTAGTGTTAAATCACTCCATTTCTTACTTTCCACTAAATTAGTAAGATATTGCGTATTTAACTAAGCGCTGCCTAAAATTTTGGCTTATTACCACCGCGGGGAAATGAAAATACATTTTTCTAAATAAGAGGCAAATCTGCTCATGTAACTTTTACATTTATTTCACTAAATTAAGGGCAGTTCTAACTATATATATTTATTTAGTTTCGCGCTATACTCCGCAACGGTGTCTGACAACCTAGTGTTGAGACACTCTGTTCTCATTAAGGCACTTGCGATCCCTACTTCCCGCCGAATTAAATTAAATATTTCATTTCCTCGAAAGGAAATCGGAACCACAGCTTGTCGCACAAGTCCACGACTGTAAAGTTAAAATTATATGGTATTTTAAATTATAATGTAGAGAAAATAATATTTGAGCAAGAAAATCGTTACAACGTTGTAATTTTAACATTGAAAACAAGAATACGCTCTGTCAATATCAAGTAATAATAAACCATAATAAAAATTGTCATTGCCTCTTGTAGAATATAATACAAAAATATTATGTAATAGAATGGCTTGTTGTGGCACGGGGGCATAAGTGTGTGACTGTAAACACGACAGGGTTCAATTTCTGCTCGAGGAAATAAAATATTTCACATTTTCATGTCTTTCGCCACTCAATGTCTAAAATTCTGCTGTAAATGGGGAATAGAACGGAGTGTCTTAACACTAGGTTCCCAAGTTCTCTCTGTCTATCCTGCCATATGCGAAATACAGAATGAATCTGAAAAAAATATATACGGCATGATAATCAATATAATTTTTGGTCTTCCACCAGGTTTCTTGAATCCTCGATCGGATGAATATCCACGGTCTCCTGCCAACTATGGTTTAATGGATCAGATAGCTGCTCTGCATTGGATCAAAGAAAACGTCGCAGTTTTTGGTGGAGATCCCACTAATGTGACTCTGATGGGACATGGTACTGGTGCTGCTTGTGTACATTTCCTGCTCACTTCTCTGGCTGTTCCGGAAGGTATGGAAATTGTTTCTTTTTTCTTTTTTGCCAGTGACGTTGAGTTACGCTACCCAACACGCGATTTTTTTCTTACAAATTAGCAATTTGGTATCATTCATATTTTTTATATTTATTCTTTTTCATCTTCACGCTGTATCTCTTTCATGGCACGGTATGTAGAGGGAACTTGGGAACCTAGTGTTAAAGACACTCCGTTGCACTTCCGTTTTGCTTGCCGTGCATGCTGAGTGTCGGAACTCAACGCCGCGCTTTGCCTTGTTACCAGACCGAAGAAAAGAAAACATTAAATATTTAAATTGAAAATATCGGATCGAATCCACAACCTGTTCGCCACGACAGGCCTCAGCTTCAGTTAATATAATTCATATAATAATTCTCTATATTTTCATTAATTCCTATTTTGATTACGGTCTATTTATCACGCATATAACTCAATTGGATAAACGATAAATAGAAAAAAATCTAAGTTATTTCTTACCTACATCACAAAATGTAATTCTCCCACACTTGATATTAATGTTACAGTAGAAAAACGTTTTCTAAGCAATTTGTAATATATGTTTGTATATAGATATATATTAGCTTATGTTTTTATTTATTTTTTTTTCTTTTTTTCTTCACGCTTCAAGCTTCACGCTGCACGAGGCAGGGTAGGCAGAGGAACCTAGTGATAAGACACTCTGTTCCACTTCCGTATCCCACTTTTCGCCGAATTTGAGGAAGAAATGAAAAAATTAAACGCGGCGTTGAGTTCCGCCACTCAACACGCAATGCTTCAAATTAGAAGTAAGAGTATCTTAACAGGTTCCCAAATTTTGTCTGCCTACCCTGCCATGTGCGGGATACAGAGTGAAGCTGAGTGTAAGAATAACATAATTAAATCAGTATCCAAAAGTATCAGTGTTATAACATACCACATATGAGCTTTACATGTTACAATCGATATGTTATTAGTAAGTGAATATCCTAATCTTCCCTAAGGAGTTACTGTTTAAGTCTGGCTTAGCCCCGCTGTATTTCATCCGTTCAGTTGTTATGCAAATGAACTATACTAAATAGCCTTTAAGTATAGGTTAGGGTAGTGGTTGGGTAGAATTTAGGGTAGGGTAAGTAATAATGCTTTCCTACTTGCTTATTGTTCATAATAATAAATCTTATGAGCTATTGGTATATTTTTTACGAATTTGGTCATTTTTATTTTGATTATCATAGATTTCTTGGAGAACTGAAAGGTTAAGGTATTTTTTAACGTTCCGGGATTTGAATTCGTGCCTTTTGACAGTCCAAGCGTTATTAGCAACCAACTAAGCCTGTGTTTTCATAAAGTTACGTAAAATATTTAAACATATTTCTAAAAATAACTCTTTTTCTTTCTTGAATTTTTATTGAGTTATTATTTTATTTATTTTGAGGCATGTCGTGGTGCAGCGGCACAAGCGTGTGACTGTAATCGGCAGGTTCTGGGTTCAATCACCAGTCGAGAAAATGAAATATTTAATATTTTCAATTTAAATATGTAATGTTTCATTTTTCGCTCTGGTAATAAGGCAAAGCGCGGCGTTGAGTTCCGCCATTCAACACGCGATGCCTCAAATTCCGCGGAACGGAAGTGGAATGGAGTGTTAACACTAGGTTCCCGGGTTCCCTCTGCCTACCCTGCCTCGTGCGGGATACAGCGTGAAGTTTCTCGCTGTATCGCACATATGGCAGGGTAGGCAAAGGGCACTTTGAACTTTGGAACCTACTGTTAAGGCACTCCGTTCCGTTCCCCTACTTTTAGCCGAATTTGAGGCATCGCATGCTAAATAGCGGAACTCAACGGCGCGCTTAGCTTTGTTACCATAGCGAAGAAATGAAAATATTAAATAATTCATTTAAATTTTTTTAATATTTCACTGCCTCGAGTGGGACCCGCAAGTGACCCTGCGCCATGAAAGGCCAATTCAAGTGTGGAATATTCATTAAAATATCTATGTATATATTAACTTAAGTTGAAATATGTATGAACTTAGTTGTATGGTGATACTTAACTGTGCTAAATTAGGGGTTAAAATATATTTGAAAATTTTAACTTGTCTTATAAAATTGCAAAATAAATATCGACAATTAGTGTTTTTTTTAAATTAGATTTAATTATACACTTTGATTTCCAGTTTTGTGGAATAAAGATAGGTAAAATGAAATAAAACAATCGATCTTTCCCGTTCTTTTAAATATCTTAATCGCTTAATTGAATTTTCTATTTCACAATTTAAAAAAGTTGTGAAATTACGTTTGTGTGTTGAAGCTTATTACCAAATTAACGACTTTATAAATGATAACACGCCTTAGGAATAAAATGCTCGCTCCAGTTAATAATAATAACATGATGTAAAATTTTGGTTAAAAAAAGAGACATGTCCCGCTGAGTTTCTTTCGCCGGTTCTTCTCAGGTCTGAGGCAGTAATTTTAGTGAACTGGTGGTAAATTGTTTGGCGTTCAAAAAACGAAGCTTGTAACTTCTTATTTTGAATACAAATATTTGAATTTGAATTTGAATAGTCAATTGCAATTAATGTACTAATTATTATTATTTTTTAGCTACCCACGTACACATTTCATAATAGAGTAGACAGGGAACTTGGTATTTATACTTATTGTAGGGAACTTGGGAACAAAATGTTAAGACGTTCCGCCTATTAAATCACTTCCGTTTCCCATTTTCCAACAAATTT